>LZPO01076131.1:0-14425 GCA_001675575.1 Neotoma lepida
AATTCCCCCTCCCTAGCAGTCATTAGTCACCTGGAGTTCTTCACCTAGGGGTGGTACCCTGTGAAATTTTCTCCCTTCGACATTAACATGTTTGTTGACATTGACATTGCTCTAGGCTTGTTCATGCAACTCTTCTAGGAGACTGCTTCACAGCTCATTTCCTTATATACCAAGTCTTATGATCTTTCTGCTAGCTCTTTGAGGATGTTCCCTGAGACATAGATGCTACAGCTGTGATGTAGATGTGAATTCTGCGGTTGGGCTTGCCATGACCCACTCGTTTCTGCATTGGGTCCAGTTGTGGTTTTCTGTATTGGTCTCCATTTTCTGTAAAGAGAAGCTTTTTGGGTGAAGGATTGTACCTACATTTATCTGGAAGAGGTAACTGGTGAACCTTAGCCAAAAGATTTTATTGGATCATCATTTAATACAGTTGCCCTAGTTCTCCATCCCTGGCTCCGTAGCTGTCTCTCTAAGAACTTCACCTGCCCTTTATTTAGGGGTCCCGGTGCTGTGATTTCCATTATTACAGTTTCTATGTTTGGGATTTTGTTGTTGTTGTTGTTGTTTGGTGGCGGTGGTGGTAGTGGTGTGTACCCCTGTATGTGTGTGACTCATTGTCTCATGCCTGCTAAGCAAGTGATGTCCCATCACTAAACTGTACCCTTAGCCCCATTAATGTTCCCTTTTTCATTGATTCTTAAAGTCTTTCTGGCAATCAACTGTGGCATAAACCAGCATAGCCAGTGTAGAGGAGAGCTGGGACAAAAGCAAAGTCATGCTTAAGGCTTTCCTGGCTTCTGGTGACATGACTTTTGAATGTTTGTAACTGTAGGGAAACTGATCTTTCCAGGACTAATGACCAAACTGCACACATCCCCGTTAGTCCTCACCTTATCAGTGTCTCCTTCAGCACCTGTCACTGCTACTCTGCATACATAAGTCTCTGCTCCAGCAGACTTTACAGTAGACTGCTTAGCTATGGATCTCAGCTCTTTCTAAACATCCCTTTGCCTCAACCTCTAGTTTTTCTTAGAAGTCAAGTGGATATGTATCTAGCAATACAAGGACAAGTGGGGGTGGTGAATAACTTCATGGTAACCCCAGAGATGGTGTGCTTCAGTCTCTAGCCACAGAAGTCAGCTGCAGGCATCATGGCACACTGACCATTCAGAACCTTCTAGGCCCCTCTTTCTCATATGTTTGAACAGGTCTTCTGCTCTCATCCACTTCAACCTTTTCATTAAAATAAGAAAACTCAGCTCTGGAGTCAGGCCTGCTGATGGTAAGGGCAGGACTGAAGCATGTGTCACCAGTGATAGAATCTCTTACCCCTTCCGGGAACGAGATTAGATTTCTTCCTTAGTTTATATTTTTTCACCTAGATCCTCCCTTGGCTACCCAAATGACATAACAATTAATACTTTTGGAAAGCTCTTCAGTAGAATTCTCTAAACTGAGCATTAGCAACTTTTGGGCCCAGAATTCCACTCCTAAGTATTTGTCCAACAAAAACATCCATATATGTCTAACACGAGTATTTATAGTTGTGCTAACTTTAAGGTCTCCTAAATGAAAATTACTGTTCATGGAAAGATCTCCATAGGATGGCTATAGAAGATACATGGATTTTGGCTTATTCATAAGAGACCTACTATGTAGAGGAATGTCTAAGAAAAATCTACAGCATGCATGCAGCAATNTAAATGATAATAAATCATATTGAAGTAAATATTCAAGAGAACGTATACGTTATGGATTCAATTTTTAAAAGTTTGAAACCAGGAAAACCTTACTTATGACTTTGCAGGGTAAGAATAGACTTTGGGGAACAAAGGAGAGGCAGGACAAATGCTAATGCTTCTGCATACTGCATATTTCCAAATATAATTTATTCATACACATACTCTTTGCAATTTCGTAATTCACAAAGTTCAAATCCCAGGCTTTTTAAATAGCGCACTTGACAACAATATCTGACCTGAACTGAACTCATCTGGTGGCAAACCCTGACCTTAACTGACATAAAGTTATTTATAGACTTGTTTATCCCACTTGGGGTGAATATTCATAGTTCCCTGCAGAAAGATTAATGTGCTTGCATAGGGATGCTACTTCAGAAACTACCTAGAGTGTTAAGTTGAAATCCTACAGTTATGAATTCCACAGTCCATCTGGTACTAAGTGTTCAGTATAAGGTTGTGTATTTTGTGGTAAGTACAATAAAGGCTTCTCAAAGATATCCACACCCTAAATCTGTGAGTACATCAAGTGACATAGCAAAGGGAATTTGGGTTGCTGATTGACTAAGCCTATTCATGAGCTGACCTTGAGATACAAATATGATTGTCATTTACCTGAATGGGCCCAAGGTAATCCTAAAGGATTTTGTAAGTGGAAAAGGAATGTAAAAGAAAGATCCAGAAAAACTGCTGGATGAAAATGTCTCAGTTAACACTGTCATCTTTGAAGACAAAAAAGAAAAGTGCTGATAAAGGAAAGACATGGGTTATTTTCTAAAACTCTCAAATGAAATACACCCTTTCTATGCTTCAATATTAGCCCAGTATGATCCGTTTTTCTACATTTGACTTCCAGAACTGTATAGTCATAATTTGTGTTTGTTTAAGACACTACATTTATGAAAAATTGTTATAGAAGTGATAAGAAAATTAAATATGTATGTATTAGATATGCATCTAGGTATAAGTGTGTGTTTGCTTATGGGTATTTCTAATATCTGAATCATATAATACACTACACAAAGTAGAATCTAAAGAAGAGCTTTTAATATACTAATAAATGAGTGACTTGAATGGAGGGAGTATGTACAGAGGTTAACTCCTGGTCTATGTACCAATAAATTGTTGCTACATAATGAACTTAAAATGTCAAGTTAAACTTGACAAGTTAACTCTCTTAGCTACTTTTTCTATTGATGTGCTAATACACCATGGACAAGGTAACTTATCAATGAAAGTGTTTATTAGATTAGATTAGAGTCCATGACCACCATGATCTGGAACATGGCAGCAGGCAGGCAGGCAGGCAGGGTGCTAGAGGAGGCATAGAGGGAGAGGGGGTGGAGATAACTAGGGATGATGTAGGCTTTTTAAAACATTGAAGTCTTCCCCTAGTGACACACCTCCTCCAACAAAGTCATACCTCCTGGTCCTCCTGGGGACCACAAATATAGTCCACAAACTGGGGACCAAGTCCAAATATTCAAATATGTGACAATACTGGAACCATTCTCATTCAGGCCACCATAGTAGCAGTAACCATCTTTCTAGCTTGTGGATTTGCTGGTCTATTGTGGTAGCATAGCTTCAAATTTCGTGCTAGCTTAGCACCCTTATGCAGGTGGCAATAGAAGTGAAAGGGCCATGTTATACCAAGTCTGTTACTATAGTGACCAGCACAGATTACATGGCTCTGTTCAAAGTCATGGGGCAGGGAAGTATGTGCATCTATTATGAATCTGAGAGAGGGCAAGAGGGAATGCATGGGAGGGGAAGGGAGAAAATGTATAATTATATTAAAAATATTATAAAAAAGACTAACCTAACAAAAACATTTTAAAAAATGACATTTCAGCCTGTTGGCTGCTTACCACAAGTAATGACCACAACACACACTGTTCTGGGTAAGGGGCATGGATGACTACATAGTTTGCTTGGTTTGTAAAAGCTGGCTATGTGGGAAATCCAAGACACAGTAAGATTGGTTACATTGTTTCCCTAAAGGCAAATTAAACTGAAATAGGCTGAGTACACAGTAGGACAGCAGGTTAAGCACATAGTTTCAAATGAACTCTAGGAGTGTTGGTCACTTGGCTATGAAGTCTGGCAAGATTCTTGGAAGGCAAGAGAGACTTTTGAGAAAATACATTAGTACATATACCAGGCTGACCCCTTAAGTAACTCAAGAAGGAAACAGCAAACTGTCATGCAAGAGAGAGCACATGATAGTGTAGAATTACAAAGGAAAGAATATTTCATATGATATGTGGAGAATTAGCCAGGGGCAAGCTTAAATCAGAAATTTAGGGACAGTTCTCTTAAGGCAACTGTTACAGTACATGAAAGTCATAATAAATACAACCAATAAATACTCTATTAGGAAAATGGCCAGATTCATGGCATGACTTCTTGGTACAAGCATTTTAGACTGATAACTGGTTTAGAAGGTCTCTAGGTAAAGTGATTGCGTCTTTATTAGGAGATAGAAGAAACTGCGCAGGTACCCTGAACTGCCTTATAATTTGAGTAAAGCAGATAGTGTTAATAGGAGAGATCTAAAGATTATGTCTCAAAAAATATGTCCAGGCTCTGCCTATAGGCCTCTTCTGAGACTGTTCTTGCCTGCATTCCATTTTCCTCTTTGCTGTTGTCAACAAAAGATCCACTAAGAACTCAAGACAAAGGGAGGGGCAGTATCTCAGGGAGAAATCTTTGAAGCTGGGGAAATAGCCTCAGATCCAAGTTACTGCAAGAAAGAGACAGAGAGGCTTGCTTACAAAGAAGAAGGTCTTGACCAGCCTCCCACTCCAATCCACTGTGCACACAGGAAGACAAGCAAGCTTAGTCTTGGTTGCTTGACTAGGTGAACCTCGTTTGACTTAAGTGAACAGGGTGTGAAGTAGAACTTTTTCATAGGGTGTTCTTGCCAACTGAAGTAAGAATATCTCCAGACAAGAGCGACAAAATTTGGACTTCCTTTCTTCCAGGAAGATGCCCATGTTGAACTGGGGCCCAGTAAGCCACTTGAGAGCCTTCTTGGAAATGGAGTTGTTCTTCAAGTTCACACTCTGTATTCTCCCTAGCCATATCTGAGCCAGCCACGTATGCAGTTTCTTTCACCCCAGAAAGTCCTTTGTAAAGAAAACCTGTAGGTCACCCACTGCAGGCCGTCACATTTATTCTGCCTCTAGCTCATTCCCAGAGTTCTAGCTGCAATGTATAACTACAAGTATGATTTTGGCCAGTAGGAGTAGAAATGCTCACCTGTTGTAAACTTTCATTATTCTAATGTTACAATATTAAAATGTCTTCACACAGACAAACTTCTGGCCACTACATGAGCAATTTAATACCCAGCAAAGCATCAAGACCCAGCAAACAGGGATCTGTCATAAACTGGCCTTGCCAAGGCAGCTGTGGAACTAGACAGCTCAGTGAGTATACCCCCCCACGCCCATGAAAATCATCTGCTCTGTCACTTTCCAAATGTTGTGTCTATTCCTCTTCCATCTACACTCTGGGGTCTTTCTCCAGCTCTTCTAAGGTTGGAAAATTGCTACATATGTCAGAGCAGACATGGTACTCAGCAAATTTCTTAATCCTGCATGTTCCTAAGACTTTGTAGGTAGTTGTTTAGGGATGGTCCACTTCATCTAGCACATGCTGATGTCCCTACATTAAAGTCTTGGCTGTGAGGGACTTCACTGGCTCCTTCGGAAAATATTTTTTGAGTGGCTACTTAACGAGGGAAACATGGTTCTGAATATTCATGACATAAAATTGATTTCTTTTCTAAAAATTAGAAAAACAGTCTGTGTCCTCATGGAGCTTGCATGATGATAGACACTGCCTCTAGTAAATGACTATTATGATAATAGTCTGTGACACAAGCAAAAGGAAAAAATGCAAGAAAATGGGTTAAATAGATTTGTGAGGCTATTGGAAAGGTCCATTTTAAAACAGCATCCAAAGAAGACTCTTTGGGAAAGTTATTACTGAAAAGAATAAGGAATTTTGCCTTATAAATATCTAAGAGTTGGAGGTGGATTTCAGACNACAGAGACCTGAATGACAGGCATTGATGCTAGAATATAGCAGGTGATTTCCCAAGTGCCCAGAGTGCCTGGAGGAGTGAGTGAGAAAAATGACTGAAATCATATAGGGAATGAGCTAAGAGCTTGGTCAGATGGGACTTTGGATGCTACAGGGAAGATTCTGGATTGATCTCTCTCCCTTGATCCCTCTCTCCCTCTCTCCTCCTCCATCTCTCCCTCTCCCCCCCACCGTCAGTTGAGATCAGAGATCACCATGAGCATGACAAAGTTATTGAATTTTAGGATTACGTATACTCCTTCTGGTGTCTATGTCAGGGGAGATCATTTGGAAGTTGNAGCAGTGGTGGCCAGAGCTGTGACTGAGGCAGATGCAATGGGATATGGTCCCGAGAGGAGAACGAAGCCATAGAGTCTTCGCTCTTGTAACACCATGGTGGGTGATCATTTATAATACGACTTGACAGATGATATACTTCTTTCTTAGTTATAATAGTGAATAGCTATTCAAATATTTATTTTCAAATTTGCATCTAAGTTTCTGTGGCAGGAGTTTTAGACTCCTGTAGTTTATGAATCTGCATTATTCCCTGGCACCAACTCATCAGAGAATCAGATTTGAGCATTTTTTCTACTTTGTGACTTCCTTGCCAGTTGGCCGCACAGTAAAGCTCATTCTTTTTGCAAAACCTGGTGCTATAGCACTGGCTTTAAGCGTGGTTTTGCAACTGTCCCCTGCTGGTTGTCACCAAGAATAGCATAGATGAAGCTGGCCCATTGTTAAAAGCAACCTGACTGGGGATGGAGATCTATTTATTTTTTAACATGACTGTGGGTAAGGTATTTGCGGTCAGCATATACTACACCAAACATGTCCCTGTGTTGATTTTTTTTAGAAACAGTGAAGGTGGGAGAAGCTCTGAGCACAGAGGCAGTTATGCTCTGGAGGAGTAGCTGGTCCTCAGCACTGGGAAAAGGAACTGAATGACGAGAGACTTTTGTCAATGGAGGCCTTGATTGAAATGTACAGAACAAGGCTTACTCATTCACTGTGCCTTTCCCAGCCACCTCTCATCTCTTCCCTTCACATTCTTTCTCTCTTTAATTTGAAGATCCTCTGTAAGTAGAGTGCTAAGTTGTCTCTTTGAAACTTACCCTGTGCTTGACTACTTTCCATATATATATATACATATATATACATATATGGATATATCCATATCCATATATACATATATGAGAATGTATATATGTACATATATATGTATATGTAATGTATGTTAGTGGAGTGTGTGTGTGTGTGTGTGTGTTTTCCTTGTTAACAAAAGAATGTGTCAAAATTAAGGACTGGTGAGAAGGCTCAGAGGGCAAAGGCACTTGCATCTGACCTCTGACGGTACTCATCTGGTATGCTGAACTGCAGCCTTGGAACTCTCCAAAGGTGGAAAGGGAAGTGGCTATACAAAGTTGTCCTGACCTCTACATTTGTGCCCTGTCATGTGTGCTCACACATAGTGATCACACACACACAGACACACACAAATATGATTTTTCAAATGAGCAAAATATCTAATTTAAAGAAAGAAAGAGCTAAAACCTGATGAAGCAGGAACACGACCAAAAACGAGACGCTCACTTGAGTCTCTGTCGTCATCCATTGAACTCTCTGCCACTGTATTATTTTCACTTTCGCAAAGGAAAAGGCAGACATTAGAACAGGATTGAAATGGACCTGCTTTGTTACAAGGGGTGTTACCTCCTGGAGAGAACCCAAATCTGACTTGCAAGTGAGTTTCCGAACCAGAAATGTCTGTCCTGTCACCAGTCTCAAACTGTGCTGACCACGGAAGTTACACCCACCTCAATTTTTCCTATGTCCTGTGCCTATTTCCAGCTTGTGGTTTGAAGTGCTTGGACCCCAATAGTTGCAATAATAATTGTGCTTGTTGAGTTCCTACTCTGTCGAGCACCCCTATAAGAATAGGAGATATACTATCGTCCTGTCTTCCTGGTAGCCCTGTGAGTTAGTATATTATTGTGCTTCCCATTTTGCAGTTAAAGAATGACAAACTGAGGAACAATGATGTTAAAAAACTTGTTCAAGTTCAATCAGTTGTGTTTGGATTTAAACTGAGAATGACCAAGGCCTGTTCTCTCATGCAGTACATTACACAGATTGCTTTTTCACACCTCAACATAATGTATGGTGTATAAAACTAACAAAAATTCTAGTTCTTACTCAATGCATTACTAGTCTTGTTAAATTTGTATTCATTTATCATTTCATAATGTCATACATATATGTAACATACTTTTTGACCATATTCTGTTATTTTTCTTACCCCTCCCCCACAAATCCCTTCTTCTTCTCCACAAATACACTTACTTCTACTTATATTTTTTTGTGGTCCATTGCATTTTTTTTTTGTTTTTGAGACAGGTATTACTGTGTAGTCCTGGCTGTCCTGGAACTCTCTATATAGGCCAGACTGCCCTGGAACTCAGAGATTCGTCTGCCTCTGCCTCCTGACCTTGTCTTCTGTGCTGGCTAGTTTTATGTTCACTTGATATAAACTAGAGACATTGGAGAGGAGGGAGTCTCTGTTGAGAAAATGCCTCCATAAGATCAGGCCACAGGCTAGCTTATAGGGCATTTTCTTAATTAGTAATTGGTATGGGAGGGTCCATGAGGGCCCACCGCATTGTGGGGAAGACCACTTATGGGCTGGGCTCTTGGATTCTATAAGAAAGCAGCCTGAGAAAGTCATGGAGAACAAGCCAGTAAGCAGCACCTCTCCATCTCCTCCATGGCCTCTTCCCTTCAGGTTCTTTCCCTGTTTAATCTTGCCCTGACTTCCTTCAGTGATAGACTGTGATGTGAAAGTGTAGGCTAAATAAACACTCTCTTCTCCTTGTTGCTTTAGTCATGATGTTTCATTGCAGCAGTAGTAATCCTGACTACAGCATCTTCCTAAAAGCTCATATTCTATCACTGGTGTGTGTGATTCTTGAGGAAAAAAAAAAAGACCTCAAACTGGTGTTCCTAAGAGACTGATTTTTAATTCCTAAGGTTCTAGCCAAGTCAAAAGAACTGAGTGAGTCAGGCCAAAACTGGAAGTGAAGTGTGTGTTACCTGACAGACACAGAGCAGATGGGTTTCCCTTGGAGGAAAGCCATCTTCTGTACACTGCTGTCAAAGGCAGCTGCTTCTTGGAATATAGGACATGCAGGACACAAGGCAAGCTACTTACACCTATGCTTGTGTCTCCAAGCTATAAAACTCCTTTTCCCGTGGCAGCTTGGCATGGGGCTCTGTGAAGAAGGTAATTGTTAGTGCTCTGGCTTCCTTGCTACTGACTTTCAGTAAGCAGCCTTTTGTCTCAGGTGCCTAGGCTTGCCCTAATACAGCTGGCAGTGGGTATGACATACACAAATGTATGCACAGCCTAGAAAGGAAACACTGAGTAGATAGTTAATGAAACTTAGCTAACTACTTGGTGCTATTGAAGTCGTTATTATTGGAGGAGAATCTATAGCCATTGGTTTACAAGACCGGCATAATCTCCAACAAAAATCTATAAACATTTGTCCTAAAACCCACAGATAATATAGTCTTCAAGCCTCCTCAAGGAAACTTCTCCTTGCAACAGATGGAGACCATTACAGAAAATTACAACCAATCGAAAGGCAGAGTTGTAGAGCCCAGTCACAATGGCCACATCTACAAAATGCTTCTGCCTCAAAGGCTCAGAGAACATTGCACAAGAGGTAGAAAGATTGTAAGAGCCAGAGGACCAGGAAGATTTGCTGTGTGTTTGTGTCCCCTAATAACATCAGAAACTACACCCATGAAGTCTCACCAACACGGCTGCCCAAATGTGAGCTAGACAAGGGCTACACCAGTGGACATAGCAAAGCTTATGAGGTCTCAACAAAGAACTACAGGAAGCTGAGGAAATCTAGGGGCAGAAGAAGTTGTCTTCCCCAGGGAAGAGCACACCAATTGGTTGTTCAATGTGAAACAGTCCTGAAGCTGTATATACAGGTAGCATTATATGGATTGAACATATTGTATTTAGGATTGTGTATATATACATATATATATATGCATACAATAACAACTAGTGAAAAATGAATTTGAAGGAAAATGGGAGGCTTGGAGATAGGAAAGGGAAGGGATAAATAAAATTAAAAGGAAAAAATGAAATTAAAAGAATTTTTCAATAGCTGAAGCACAGCAGGAAAATGAAAGAACGGAGAAAACTATCACTCACATTCACCTTCAGGATTCCTAGGGGAAGTGTGGAAGCTGGAAGAATTGTTATAATGAAAACTCCCTTTTACTCCACCAAAGAATGTAATCTGATCAGCTGCCATAAGTAGGGCAAGTGCCCAGTGCCCATAACAGATTCACACTTTGACTGTGCAGAAGTTTGTATTTTCATAACCCTAGAACACACTACTGTTTTTAAGATTCACAGCTGAATTCTTGCTTCTAAGGGTAATACCTACAGTCCCATGTTGTACTTGCCCAAATTACCCCCTCTTTGAGTGTTAATCTCCAGTTTCTCGATATGGAGTATCTTTTCCCTGACCCTAAGGATAGCATGGTGTCATTTTCACAGACCTTAGCTTCACAGAATCAGCTTTGCCTCAGCCTCTCTTTGGTGAGACTGTAGTGGCTGCCCCTAGTGCTCAAAACACCCCAGGGCACATGGCTGGCCCTTGTCACTGTCCATGCTTATCTCTTTAACACATTTATTAGGTATGATGCAATATGAAGGCTCTGAAAATTATATTGTAAGAGAGTGGTGTAAGCTGGGACAGACTTTAACAATAAGATGTGACCGGGGAAGATGGGGTAGAAGGTCCAGGAGGAAAATCAGTGGGGAAGATGAAAGCAAGCCACATGTGAGAGGACTCCTCACTGGTTTCTGGCTTCCTTTGTGTCAGTGTGGTGTAAGTCTTATTTCTAGGTGGAGGGTGTATCTAACTCACATTTCAGCCAACACGTGACATGACACAAAGATATGTGAATGCCTTGACAGGCTAGTCTCAAAACAGTTTAGCAGGGTCAAGGTGGGCTGTTTTTTAAACACTCAAATAGAACGTTTACTTTTTATAGTTACCAGGATCTAAATATTGAATATTCATCTATGAAGCTAACAGAGCAGTCTAATCTTTTTGATGTTGTTTTACTAATCAATCTCATTGTAATACTTACAATTACATCAAATGAGAATGAGGCTAGCCTTTTCTGTATCTGTTTGATTCCTTTGAATGAACAGAATGGATTTCCCTAAAAGTAATGCAAATGGTTGCATTACTAATTTGACTGTGTTTCCTATGGCATTTTTTTGTCTTTGCAAAGATAACATGTCTGAACTGTAAAACATTGCTGGAAAAGCTGTAAAATACAACTAAAAGATGCTAAATAATATTTAAGCAAATATGGCTAAAAGATATTAAATAAATATCTAAACAAATGAAGAGACAGCTAGACAGCAGAGACCATGGTCACAAACTGACCCCTGACTCTGTTCTCTGAATTTAAGGCCAGCCTGNTCTACAGAGCGAGTTCCGGGACACCAGGGCAACACAGAGAAACCATGTCTTGAAAAACAATATAAATAAATAAATAAAGTTTGTCATACAGAAGAATTAGACAAATAGCCACTAGAACATGATAGAAGTGTTATTGTAGAGCTGATCACAAACACATGTACACACAAACATTTAAAAAGGAATAAAAAAAATCTTGAGAGCATGTGTATGTACATGTATTTGTAATTTTTCCTTTCTCCAAAGCCTCAACACCTGTACTTAAAAGCTTAGCTAGAACTGGATTATCTGGTTATTCATAACCATGAACAAACAAAGGAATTAAAATATTTTTGTCACAAATACAGTTGAGATTCAGTAGGAAATAAGACTATGCAATGGGAGGATCAATGTGTGTGAAGCTTATATGTAATAATTATGCAGTGTAGTTGACCTGGAAGAAGAATCTGATGGAGTATTTGTACCTGTAGGTCATGTGTTAGCTTGTACATAAGTAAGATTAGAATACCATGATGTATAGACAAAGCATTCTTAGATTCAGATCTGGGCTCAGATCTTGTCCTTATAGTTCCTGGACACTNTAGTAAAGGATGGGAGTACACACTTTAGTGATGCTTAAGAGAATGAAGCTGCTGNTCAATGCTTGGATTCCCAACAAGGTCACCTTCCACTCAGGGGCTGACTCGAATTCTTTCACACTATGTTTTGCAGATTGGCATCTGCAAGTAAGGAACTCATAATTGTTGAGGTAATCAGTTCTATTTCTAAAGATGTCTGATTACCAGGAAGTTCTGGGTAGTACCCTTCTTGGAATTTAAGTATACTGTATTACACAAGAAGATGCACTTCTCGGCATCAAATTTGGAGCTTCTTATTTTCAGTATATTTTATAGTTATTTCAAGGGAAAATTGATCCCTGAGATGTTTTCCATTACAGTAGTATTTCTTCTCAATGCTTCTTACCAGTGTGACTTCAACAGATAGCAGCCTTTGTAAACTAACTTTTCTATTACCTCATTAATGAATATGAATGTGTAGCTTTCCCGTTTCCTCTCAAGGCAAGCACATCTGGTACTCATAAACATTGCTGGAGTCTTCCACAAAGAGGGGTAGTTCACGAAGCTTCTTGAATACTCCCGGTGCTGATGAAAGCAGCTTGGCTTCCTCTGAATGCTTTGCTTCACACCCCCCATACTGTGCAAGTGTCTGAAGCCACACACGTCTTTCTGACAGTTTGTGCTTCCTTGATATCCAGGCGAACATCAAAGGCCTTCTTCTGTCTTTTGGGTGCACTAGTTGCATCCCAGAGTATCTTCCAAGCCTGATGTTTTTGTGGTTCTGCAAATCAATAGGGCCATCTGCCCCACTGGAAGTGGCTTTGCCATCTGGCTTTGAGAAATTGGGTCAGAGCTTACTGCTTCAAAGAAAATGGTTAGTAAATCTTTCTTACATTGAAGCACAATACACAATCATGAAAAGGCTGTCTTTGAATGTCAGAAATTCTCTCTTTTGAATGGTTTTCATCTCATTCACCTATGTTTGCTGACCAGGAAATCAATAGTCTAATATCATTATGGAAAACCTAGTATCTGCCACGTGTTTTCTGTTCCTTATCTTTGGCACTCATGGGAACCACCTGTGAGGTTTGTTCCCTCACATAGCACATGTATACCTGTTCAGAGAGACTCACAGAGAAGCTGGAGGATGTGATCTCAGCAGAAGCAGATGCTGGGATCCACGCTGCCTCATATACCTGCATCCCATGATGAANTCCTGACTTGCTGACTCTGCCTGCTTATGTGCCAGTGGCNATATTCTGGAAGGTGGTAGACTTCTATTTTAATACTATTAACAGGAGTTTCCTACATTCAAATGATAAGCAAGCTTGAATTTAAATACAAATATACAGTATNTGTCCTCTAACNGTTTCTGAAGTCAGGGCAGAGGGCAATGAAAGACTTCTGTGAGTTTTCTATTTGGACATGTTGGCCATTTTGACTTTCACCTTGCTCTCAATTGCAAAGATTTGTTTACTTAGATGAAAAAAAATGTTTAGCCAACTCATCATTATTCATAAGAGAAGGGAAACAAGTAGCATGTCTGTGTGACTAAGAAATGTCTTCTAGTCAAAACTGCTAAATCATTTCACATACTTTTCAGTGAGAAGAGGACTAAGTCCATATATACCAGTGTCTCAGCTAAAGACCAGAGCGTGCCAGAGAGCAAAACCTCATATTGAATAATACACACACACACACACACACACACACACACACTACAAGGATTTTGTACTGTACACTCAATATACATTTAAACTTAACTTTCTCAGCTTTATTGCTAGTATGTTTCCAATTTTTAGGAATAGCAAAAGAGGATTTTTTTTGTTGTCGTTTTGCAGTTTTTGTAATATTAAAGTAAGAAGTCACTGGATTGGAGAGGTGGTTGAGTCTTAACAGCGCTTGCCATGCAAGTATAGGGACCAGAGTTTGAATGACAGCATTCATGCAGAAAGTCATCTGTGAGGGCATACACTTGTAATCCCAGTAATCCTAGTACTGGGAAGATGGAGACAGATGAATCCTTTAGATTTGCTGGGATTATCCTAACCTACTCATCGAGCTCCTGGTCCCAGGGAGAGAATATATCTCAGAGAACTAGGTAGATAGCTCTTGAGGCATAATACACACACACACCTGCATATGCACCCTCCTGATGATGTGCAGTTGCACACACAAATGGACACGCNCCCCACTCGCATACAGTTACACACAAGAACATATACACAGAAACAAAAAACAATTCTTTTGTAGTATACTATACTTGATACAAAAACTCACCACTCCCTCATGTGTAATCTCCTCAGCAACAAGCTTTGTTTTTATTCCTTTCAAGGCATTCTGAGATGCAGAAGTTATATTTTCTTTCAGAGTAACTGAGATATTAATTTTTAGAGAATTTATGTATATAACCATTTATATGTAATATATGCTATCCATATACATGAATATGTATTCCAACATAGTAAAATGGCATGAATTAAAATAAGTCAAAATAACAAATAAAATTCATTAG
>LZPO01076131.1:20492-33791 GCA_001675575.1 Neotoma lepida
TGTCTTTCTGAGTCTGCTTTATTTTATTTAATATGATCACCTCCTCTTCCACATACTTTCCTGCACATAATTTTGTTATTCTTTGCGATTGAAAATAAATTCCTTCTCTCTCTCTCTCTCTCTTTCTCTTTCTCTCTCTCTCTCTTTCTGTGTGTGTGTGTGTGTGTGCACGTGCGCATTAATCCACATATTGCTATTATGTGGATTAATTCATTAATTCCATTATAATTCCACATATTGCTATTGTGAACAGTGTCACAACGAACATGGATGGGTAAGTATCNGGGGTTGTATGGTTTCTTAGTTAGGATTTCCACTGCTTTGATCAAACACCATGACCATGGAACTTGAAGAGGACAGGATTAATTTTGCTTATACTTCCATATCACAGTCCATTATTGAGGGAATTCAGGACAGGAACGCTAGCAGNAACCTGGAGGAAGGAACTGAAGCATGTTGTAGAGGAATGCTTANGGGGTTGCTCCTAATGGCTCAGCCTCCTTTCATATAACTTCTAGGACTACCAGCCCAGGGGTGGCGCCACCCACTGTGCTCTGAGCCCTCCTGTATCAATCATCAGTCAAAAAAATGCACCACAGGCTTGCTCATAGGCCAATCTGATAGGATTATTATTATTATTTTTTTAAGCTTCTCTCTTTCCAAAATGACTCTGGCTTTTGTCAGGTTGACACAAAACTAACCAGCANACATGAGGACTTTGATTCTCTCCTATGTATACTCAGGAATTGTATAGCTGGATCACATTCCAGTTCTCTTTTTAGTACTTAGAGGAACTGCCATGCCACTTCCACAGTGGCTGCGCTAATTTACACTCTCAGCAGCTGAGTTCTTTTCCCACCTCTGCTCTGGCGTTTGTTGCTTGCTCTTTCTTTGATGGCAGTCATTCCCATTGGAGAGTTTGAAACAGAAGTTTATATTTTCAACATTTCTACTCATACACCATCCAAATAAAATGGAACATGGGGAGTTGAGGCATAAAAGAGCCCCAAAGAACAGAGTAAAATATAATGTGTACANTTTGCTAATGCTTAATGTTCAGAAGCTAGGAGAATATGTATGAGCATATTTATCCCTTATTAAAAGAGATAAGAACATCTGAGTGCTGGTACTACATTTGGGGATATTTTCCCTTATTTTTTAATACAAATGCAATTTCTTATTCATTTATTTATTCAGCTCTCTATTAAAACAAACAAGAAATCAAAGAGCCTTTCAATTGCCCTAGAAAATTAGGGCTGTGCAAATCCAAGAGGGAAAAATACTCTAAATGAATATAAAAAAAATAACAAGACAAAACAAGAAAATGGGCTCAAATTACAATAGAGAAAAATTATTTTGCATTTCCAAACTAAATAAAAATAGTGTAAAAATAGAAACAATGACTGTTCAGAGACAACTTGAAGATAGAAAATGTAATTTGAGACTAGAAAGTGAGGTTAAGAGTCCGTTTCTGATCATCTTTACTGCACAAACCTCTTCCTGTTGTGACATTGGGGAGCTATAGCACAATATTAATGTTAAGTAGATGTGAACAAAACTGTTCTCTGATGGGTGCCTGCAAAAGGCACTCTGCCTTTGCCCCATTGCTANGTCAAAGCTGGGGTTCGACTTAGATGTTAATCAGCTTTCACACTCCATACGACCTTTGTGTAAAAGAGCCAGCCAGGTGGAAATCCTCTCACCTACCTTTGTCTGCCAGTAGATCATGAAACCGTCTATCCTGAGGAGTCCTCCCTATGTATGCTATACAGAGGCCAAGAAGAATCTGGACAAGCCTCTAATGTGAATTCTAATTGGTCTTAATAATAAAAATCCGGAGTCAANTATCAGGGTAAATGCTGAAAGANCAGAGAAGTAAAGGAGCTAGCCAAAGTCACCTCTTACCTCCATGACTTCTCAGACTGAAAAAGGGCTGAGCTCCTGTCTCCTCCTGACTTATATTACTGTCTCTACCTCCCTAGTGCTGGGATTAAAGGCGTGAACCTCCACCACCTGTCTATGTTTCTGTTGAAACTAGATCAATCTCATGTAGCCCAGAATGGCCTTGAACTCCTGATCTTCTTGCTTCCAAGTGCTAGGATTAAAGGTGTGTGACACCACTGCCTGGCCTGTATGGTTAACTAGTAGCTAACTCTGACTCTGATCTNCAGGCAAGCTTTATTTGTTAGAGCACAAACAAAATATCACCACACAAGCCTTGATGAATAATTCCAACCTATATTTTTTAATTTGTACCATTTTGTCAAATCATATTTCTACCATAACAGTGGACAGTTTTTTTTAGGTCATTCGGATCTTATTTCTGATAGTTTCAGGGTCATGAAACCTTAAATAAATCTGCCATGCACTTCTGGTTATCACGGCTCTTGTGATGAGATGTTGGTCGTGACCCACATGATTTCAGAGAAAAGACTCATATCTTTCTGTGGACAATACAGATGCCCTGTGCCCTTGCTGAGTGAGGGAAGTCAGGAAGAGCCTCCAAATCACAATGGTATGAATATGAGTGGAAGGACTATTAGCCTTATCTCCTAGCTTCCCATAAAACTCACAGTATAAATAAATATCCCATAATCTCCAAAGAAAGATTGCCTCATGCTGCCCTAAGGTGGGGAGCAGTGCTGTGAGNTCTACATTGTGTATTTTAAAGAAGTTTTATAGGGGGACAGGAGAGATGACTCAGTGGTCAAGAGCACTTGCTCCTCTTGCAGAAGACCCAGATTTGTTTTCCAGTGCCTACACAATGGTTAACAACCATCTGTAGCTCCACTTCCAGAGAATTTGATGCCCTCTTCTGGCCTCCAAAGCACTGCACACATGTGGTGCACAGACATACATGCAGACAAAATACTTGTAAACATAAAAATAAATAAATCTTTGAATTATATTTCTTAATGTGTGTGTATGCACGTGTGTGTATGTTAATGATTATTTATGGGATGGAAGTTAGATATCTAGCTCCTTTAGGTCCTAAGGAGAGAACCCTGGAGAGAAGTCTAGCCCAGGTCCTTGCTATTGCCAGCAGAATCAGGAGGAGTAAGGAGTAAGTTCAGCCTCCTGCTGTTTGGGATGGAGGCAACCTAAATTATAGTTACACATTAATTAACCCTGCTCTCCTATTCAATGCCTGTATAGCAGTACACATTAAAAGCCATATATTAAGGTCATGTATTAGTTTAGAATGCCCTCACCCCCCCNNAAAAAAATCTTTAAGAGCAGGGATTTTATAGTTGTCTTAGTTTACGTTTTATTGCTGGGATGAGATGCCACCCACAACTGTGTCAACTCATAAAGAAAAGCATTGGTGCTAGCTTACAGTTCAGAAGCTTAGTCCATTGTCATCATGGTGGGAAGCTTGGGGGCATACAAGGAGACATGGTACTGGAGAAGGAGCCAAGAGTTCTACATCTTGATCTATTGGGAGCAGGCAGGGTGAATAAGCCACTGGGCCTGGCTTGAGCATCTGAAACCTCAGAGCCCACACTCAGTGACACACTTCCTTCCAGAAGGCCACACCCACTCCAACAAGGCCACAGTTTCTAATACTGCCACTCTCTGTGAGCCTATGGGGGCCATTTTCATTCAAAACACCACAATAGGCAAATTAATTTTTTCTTAAAAAGGATTTTTTTTAGTTCATTTTCCTCTTGTTATGAAAAAAATACTCTCACAAAAGCAACTTAAAGCAGAAATGGTTTATGCTGGCCAGTCCATCATTGCAGGAAAATCAAGGAACTTGAAGCCATTGATCACATCCATCTACATTCCTGAAGAAAAGAGTGATGGATGCTGGGCTCAGCTAGCTCTTTCCTCTGTATTCAAGCCAGGACCAGAGCCCAGAGGATGATGCTACCCACTATGGGTAGGTCTTCCCACTTCATTTAGCTAATCAGAATCATTTCCCGCAGGCAATTCAAGAGGGAAATAATCCCTCAAAGTGTGCCTGTAGGATTTTCTTCTAGGTGATTGTAGATCCTGTCAAATTGGTAATACAAACTATCACAGCTTCTTATAGTTAAGTTTGTTGTAATTAGATACATTGGATATAAGAATATGTGAAGAGTCAACCATTTTTTTGTGGTTTTTGTTTTGTTGTTTTGTTGTTTTTGTGGACGTCAGACAAAGCCTGTCAAGATGGGTTTTATTTATTTGTTTTGTATTTTGTTAGTTTGTTTTTCAGAGCCTTGTCCACTTAGTAGCCCTTCACTGGCCACTTCTGTGTTGGACCTAACACCCACTTTTGTGACTATTAGGTAAATCCCATTGGAATGTACAAACAAATCCTTGACTTCCATCAACCCAAAGGCTAAGAGCATCATCAGATAACATCAGAAGTTGATGGTAAACTTTTCACTTTGCTCTAACCTACCTAACCTATTATGTCCACTAACGCAGCTTTAAAATGCTATGATTTGTGACTTTATTTGTTCCATCACTATAAAAAGTTCATGAAATTGCTATCATATTGCAACGTGGTATTAAGATAAGCTAACTCTATTCCCAGGCCATAGTCACTCCTGCTCAGCTTCAGAACAAACTATTTTATATGCTCTGACTGAGAGCTGTTTTTACATCAAAGACATCCAATTTATTGTTCCATAATAACCCAAAGAAGATGTCATTGACAATGGTGTTCACCAAAACCAGAAAGATTAATACTAATGCCAATAAAAGGGAATAAATAAATGGCTTTAGGAAGTGACCACGAGTCATCTCCACATATTCACCACAGGCTTCCTGAGTGAGTAAGANAGAGAATGTAAATTAGCTTTCTCAGCATCTTGTCTTCTCNTATTTGGTTCTNTTACCACACCCAGGTTCAACTCTTTGACAGTTGAAAGACAACACTTTGAGTTGAGAGTTAGTGGGAAGGAATGACCTTCATTCAAGGATGAGCTCAGGGACCCCAGAGGTGCTTCTATCCCCTCAAAGATCCAGCTTATGGGGATAAGGGTATATGAAAAGGATTTTATGGCAAAGGAAAGTAAGCTCAAGAGTCCAGGGGCAGGAAGGCTGCACACTTAGCAAAATCTCCACTATCAAGAAGGTGTATTGTCTCTTTCTAGCCAGAATACTGCAATAAATTTTTACACTCCCTGGGGAGGGGGGTGCTAATTATAAGCATATTACTTTCAAGTTAAGCATTACAGNGACTTACATGCATTGTAATTTTAGAACAAGTGATGATATCTGATGGCAACCAGATAGTCTGGGGTCTGTGATTNTAAAGAAAAATTATAGAGCAATTAACCTAAGCATTTAGATATGGCTATCATTTATCATGTNAAATGGTGGACAAGGAGAGGTTTGCAGGTAAACTCTGCCAAGGNAAATTCGCAGAGTAGCCACTGTTCCTTGTCACTACAAAGACTCCCTTTCCCTCAGTTACTCTACAGGGGAGAAGGAAAAGTGTTGATTTATTTTAATGTTCTTTCTTCATTCTCGGAGAATTTTTTTATGATGTATTTTGATCAAATTCTTTCCCCTCCCCCAATTCCTCCCAGACCTTCTCACTTCCCCACCCACCCAACTTCACATTTTTTTATCTCTCCTAAAATAAAAGAAAACCACAAAAACAAGTCTACAGGAGGCTTAAGTGAGGTGAGTGGTAGGGCAGGGCCAAGGAGTCACTATGGGAAGGGATACCTACCACAAAGGTCTTTGTGAAGCCGTATGAAAACTTACTGCTGTGGCAGCTGCCTAGAAGGATTGGTTTTGAACCCTCAACAATTAACTGGCTCTTGATATAATAAGGATATTTGGGTCTTATTGTCATGTGATGAAAATCCATAAAATGTTTTAGTAAACCAAAGCAAATGATTTCTAATAGCACTGTCAGAATTGGCTGTTCAAAGAGCTGCTAAAATAAAAACAAACTTTAGATGACTTGTGTGTGTTGCTTGTCAATATCATTCAGAAATAAAGTTTTCCCCATAGCTCCCTAGGTGATTTTATAACTTACTGATTAAAAAAAGAGAATAGTTTGTAATCAGGTATATGATGTGTATTCAGTACAAAAGGACATTGGCTGAAGCAGTGTGTTAGAATTTTATGGAATAATTATGATTGTGANGTGAATGTTTATTNTGGTGTGAAGATACTGAGGCATAAGAGCCCACAAATTTCATACTTCTACACAAAAAGAACAAAGCTCTCATTTAGATGACAACTTGTAAAATCTCCTGGTAGTANAAACTCTGTGATTCATGTTTATTAGAATGTTNCNTCTAAAGTAGCTCTTCAGATGCAGCAGGGAAATTATTTTCNAGTTTCAGTACCCAATTTAAATGCCTGAGAAGCAATGTCTCCTTTGTCCCCAAAGCTGCAATGGAACCACTNTCTTAGACTGGCATTTCCCTTTCCATTAAGAAACATGCTCAGTGGCGCTGGAGAGTTCGCTCAGCAGTTAAGAGCTTTTGTTGCTCTTACAGAAGAGGGGTTCAGTTCCCAGAACACACATGGTGCCTCACACTATTTATAACTCCAGTTCCAGGGGATCTGGTCTCCTCCTCTGGCCTCTGTGGACATCAAGCATACATGTGGTGCACATACATACATGAAGGCAAGATATACATATAAAATAGGAATACATTTTTTTAAAAAAAAACTAAAAACATTTTTAGCAAACTCCAGGTAACTGCAGATTGGTAAACTAATGTTACTATAAATATGGCATCTCTAATGTTTTATTAGGTCACCTATTTAATAAAATCAAGTAGATAGTCATCATGCATGACCATTAGGCTATTTCCCTACTCAACCTAGTGCTTTCTTGAGTGACGGGAACGAAATGGTGATGGGGCCAGGGTGTCAATCCTGTACAGGGTCCTCTGTGATAAGGCTAATATCAATAGCATAGGAAGTAGATAGACAGCCATTAGCTGGCTTGGAGGCCATTGAGGATCAACCCCTTCCTCATAATAAACTTCAGACCCCACCTCTTGTTTCTCTGCTAATATATAAGGAAAGGAAACATCAGCATTGCCCCTCTTTGAAATTTAAAATACCATATGAGAGGATGGAGGTACCAGGACTCTTTTGAGTCATGTTAAAGGACAACTACTTTCCTCTGGTCATAAAAATCTGAGTTTTACTTTTGCCTTGGATGGAGGCATGGCATACTAAATAGCCCCAAAGATTATACCATTACATTGCCTCCTGTATTCAGTANTAACACAATTGCTCTTGTCAGGGAGCTGGTCAGAAGACCACCCCTCAGGAAAGCTGATGCACTTGAACACACTAAAGAGAACATAGGAGAAGTTGACTTATAAACAAGATAATGCACTTACATACCTCTAGAAGCTTTCCATCAGATTAGTTTCTTAGAGGTTTTCACTGCTAAATCAGCCCCATTTTCTAACTCAAACATGTAACTTCTGTTTCCATTTTTCTAACTATTTTNCTGATAGCAGCCCAAGTCCTAGGACTGCCTGCCCAGCACTCTGGACATTCTCACTCTCTCTAAAGATCTCTGCCATTCAGCTGCATACAGATCCTATTGCTGAGAAAGCTGACTGCTTTTCTGGATCTTAACGTAAAAGGCCTGACTTTCTTCTTTCCTCTTCGTCCCTTCCTCCCAACAGCTTGTTCTGCTTTCATTTATTTATTCACTTTTCTCAAACTCCAATAAAATCTTTCTTGAGCTTCTCCTAATTCTGCTACTAAATTATGTTATTAATGAGACTAAGTACCCATGAAAAGGGAACTTGTTCCCCAACACAGTAGAACTGTGAAATATTCAAGTTCCAAAACAGAGAAGACTGCTGTGTACCGTGTGCCAGCATAACCCAGCAGCACCAGGAAACCTGTGGGCGCCGTTGTGGTTTGTCTTAACTGATAGGTTTCTCCGAGGAGCAATCAGAGTCAGGCCAGGTGGGGAAAGGCCAGGTTTAATTCACGAACCTTCCAGGGTGATTCCTGGGCCCCACGGACAGGAGATCGGGGCGAGAGACAAGAGGGAAGAGAGCGTCTAGTCTCGAGGATGCTGCTTAAATAGGCCGAGGGAGTGGTCTTGGCCTCTCTGGGGAGGAGCCGTGTTTTGGTAGGCTCTGAAGAGGTGGGTTCAGCAGCTTGTGGCCCAGTGCCGGCCTGCACAGGAGCCAGGAGTCGGAGCTGCTCGAGGTGTGGGTGGTGCTGGGGGTGGAGCCTGAGCCACACAGCAAGCTGNATCCNGAAGACCCCCAGGTAGAAAGCAGCTCCGCCAGTCGCCTGGCGGCTGGGAATTGTCCGCCAAGAGCGGGACACCAGGGGCTGAGGTGGAGCTCCTACCAAACATTAACCACATCCACCNNATTGATTTGCTTCTCCCTGGAACTGACAATTATTCTGGATTTGGTTTGGCCTGTTCTGTCTGTACACTGGGGAACCAACAGCTACAATTTCCTGGACGCTTCACTCATATTATCAAGAGTCCACATGATATCGTTTCCAACCAAGGTACTTGCTTTCTGTGTGTTGAACCCTTAGAACTTTGACTCTTCNTACCCCAAAGAGCATATTGAAGACTTAGAAGACTTAGTAGCAGTGCTTTCTGGAAATAGGAACTTTTGAGGCAAGTTGTTTAGATGTTTACCATACATCGATAATTAATTTAATCAAGTCCCTCATGGCTATAAGGAACTGTCATTCTATGTACAAATGAGAAAGTGGTGCTGCAACCTATAGTCTAAAGCCACCTTCACAAAATCTCTACTCCTGGGGATTTTCTAGTAAGCATCCTAANACATGTTTAAACATGCCTGACAACTTAAATATGTGCACTTGGGAAATTGTATTTCAAGGTTTTCTGAGNTGAAAGGTACCTTAGAAAACCTACTCAGTGGCCTTTTGAGTGTCTTCTAAAACGGATCCATGGAGGGGGAAATGAATGGAATAGTATACTGACCAAACGACNCTTCATGGGGACCACCAAGGAGATGGACAACTCAAGATAGTGTCTTCGGTCAAGCTGTTGACCAAATAATCAATTCTCTAAGTGATACAAACAAATCCAACTAAGCAAGTAGGAGAGCAGGTAAGTGCAAAAGATGATGGCATAGGACTCATGACTGCCTGTGAAAATGAGGACTATGAAAGTAACTATGCATGGTTTCTTTCTGTGATGTGGTGTGTGTGTGTGTGTGTGTGTGTGTGTGTGTGTGTGTGTGTGTAGGGAGGATAGCAAATCTTTTCTCTGTGAGGGCCATCATTAAGGCAGCCCATATGGACCTCTTCATATGGACCAGGTGAGAAAATTATATCCTTTCCCTGAAATGGGGTATCCAATAACTTCTTGGCCCTAGGTTCTCTGATGCTAATTTAATACACCCATGTGCTCCTACAGTATCAATTCAGCCTAATAAATTTACAGGGTGTCTCTCTGTGTACTCCAAAGAATGAGTCATTTATCAATCTATGTTGTATGAGTGTGCTAGGCTGGTGGTGCTGGACAGATGGTATCATTCATGTTTCACTCAGGTACACAATCAACCTCCATCTGCAAAATGGAGTCATGGTTATTTGTAAAAGTTGGCATCTCTCAGAGCAAGNCATTGTTTTACACAAGATGGAATAACAGAGCACAGCAATCCTGATCCCAAGGCCAGTTTATACTATAACAAATATGTGAGATAATTAACTTGTAAACAAAGTTTCATCCAGTTTTGGAGGCTTCAGTGCAGGTGCATTGGCCAAGAGTAAGTAGCACATTATGACTAGGGCACACAGCAGAGCAAAACCACTCAGCCCCATGGCCAGGAAGCCAATGAGAAAGATGAAGAGGAGGGGCCAAGGTTCCAGAATCCCCTCCAGGAGCCTCCAATCACCTAAAGAGCTTTGCCAATTTAAAAACACAGCTTTCAACTCAAAGGGGACTAAGACACAGTTTATTCTGGAAGCAAATATGAGTGACTCGGCCCTGGGAGCACAGATGCAGACTTCCTCACATACCGTGTTCACTGTGCTCACAGTCTTTTAAAGCCTCATAGTGACTGGATAAAGAAAAGTGTCCATCAAGACATATACATGGTGGGATAGCGTTATAAAAAAGTGAGGAAATCTCTGCTACAGGCCTCAGATACTGCCTGGGGGACATCTTTAGCCTTTTATTTGTGGGAGCTAGTAGTCTATTAACACAGTTCAAAAGGTTTTTCTTTTTTAACCTAATAGTAATAAGGATATTTGATCAGACACAGATGTGGGCAAAGGTGGCTATTAAGAAGGCTAAAAGTATCCCAAGATGAACTGTGATTTAGGCTCTTGACCTGCAGTATTTCAAAACTCTGTCACTCGAGTGAGGGTAGCTACACATATTATGTATGTGAAATCTAGCTGTGGTTTCTTCCTGGCTATGGCCTGGAGAACATAGTTTGCTAACCTCTTTCTTAGAACATAGCTCTACAGAGACACACCCAAGCAGCAGTACTGTTGCTCAACACAAGACATTATTCTCTAGTTACTATCTTCATAGGTGTCTGGAGGTGTGGGATAGGCCATCTTTTTATTCTCTGGCCACAACAGCTAGTCTATGGATCACAGTTTTAGAGATGAACTCTTTGTTTTAACATATGTCTGATTATTGTAAAAATTGTCATTTCCTTNTATTTCATTGCAGCAGTATTGATCTTGGACTTTTTTTTTTTTTTAAGGAGGACCAGCCTCAGTCTACTTTGCTGTGTCTTCCAAAGTTTCTGTAAACTTCTGATTCCATTACCAAACTAATGGATGTTTAAAATNTATTGAGTGGCTTCTAGTTCCTGTAACTGAAATCTCCTTTATCTTACCTATTGTTTATATATTTAGCATTCAGCTCATAACTGGAAATATGCCAAGAAAGATAAGCATGCACTAAGAGCATTCTTGAATGTCTGGCTTTCTAAAGACATTTTAAAAAATCTTAATAGGGAAAAGGAATAACGTTGTAGCAACTTATGTTTGTCTGAGTCTTGAGGAAGAAGTGGATATGTCCTGACTTTAATGCATTCAGAGAGTGTGGTTTGAATAAGAATGGCCCCAATATACTCATATATTTGAATACTTAGTCATAGGAAGTGGCATCACTTGATAAGGGTTAGGAGGTGAGGGCTTGTTGGAGGAAGTGTGTCACTGGGGAAAGACTCTGAGGTTTCCAATGCTCAAGCCAGGCCCAGTGGTTCTTTCTTCTTCCTGCTGCCAGTGGCTCCAGATGCAGAACACTCAGCTAGTTTTCCAGCACCATGTCTGCCTGCACACCACCGTGTTCNCCACCATGATTACAATGTACTAAACCTCTGAAACTGTAAGCAAACCCCAATTAAATGTTTTCTTTTTATAAGAGTTGCCATGGTCATTGGCATCTCTTCATAGCAATAGAACACTGACTAAGAGAGAGAGGAATTGCACATTGAGGTTTGCCTTCTATTTGAAATAAAAGCTAATAGTATTCACATGAATACTCAACAGTACAAGAGAGGAGCTGTCTTTTGGCAAATGGTAGGCCAAATGGTGGCTTTACATTCTAAAGTAGTAGGAAGAAAATGCTTCAAACATTTGTTTAAAATACTAAGCACTCAGAGGTAACTACAATTCTGAACATTATTTTCCACTAGNAATGAATAAAACAGAAGTTGTTAGAAGATATTTAATGGGATGGGNGTGTAATGATGGTACAAAGACTGAAATGAAGGCAGAGATGAAACAAGAGATGGTGGAAGAATACAAGGAGACAGCAAAGTANAAACACACATCGTAATCACAAAACAAGAGCCAATGATTCTAAAGAAAAAAACAGCACAAGCTCATAAATAATCAAAATTTCCAACATGACATTGAGTCTGTGGAAGCTTCAGATCTATGGACAGGTGGGAAGGCTGCATGGGTATCTTCTTCTAATGTGGTTTTCTTTTTAAANTTTTTGACATGATGGATGACACCTAGGGTCTTGCATGTGCAAGGCTAGGCTAGTACTCTGCCATTGACTACAGCAGCCCTTAGAGTCAGATTTATTTCTCTTAATAGTGTCTTTGGACCTAGAGAGATGGCTCAATAGTTAAGAATGCATGATGCAAAAATGTTAAAAAGGGGGGGCGGGGCTGGAGAAATGGCTCAGAGGTTAAGAGCACTGGCTGCTCTTCCAGAGGTTCTGAGTTCACAACCATCTATAATGAGATCTGGTTCCCTTTTCTGGTGCTCAGGCATGCATGCAAGCAGAACACTGTCTACATAATAAATAAATAAATCTTNAAAAATATTTACAAAACAGANTGTGGTACCTAGGNGTCAGGGTAGCTCACGNCTGCCTGTAACTCCATTTCCAAGGTATAGGATGTCCTCTTTTGGCTTCCAGGAGCATCCTGTACAAGGGGNATTCACTTAAACAGACACACAGACAAATGCATGAAAATAAATATGGAAAAAGTGGTATTTTGGGGGAGGGATTAGAGACAAGACTTCTCTAGATTACAGACCTGGCTGTCCTTGAACTCACNTTTTAGATCAGTGTGGCCTTGAACTCACAGAGATCCAACTGCCTCTGTCTCCTAAGTGCTGGGATTAAAGGCATGTGCCACCATTGTCTGACTAAAAGTGGTATCTNTGAAAGACATACTTTAATGTTCTAATTACATAAAAGTTATCAGCCCTTCCCCTTTTCTTTAGCATCTTTTCTTCTGATTAAAAATCTCTTTGCAAACAAAAGGTCATGAAATTACTTACCTATGGTGCCTTCTGGTCACTTTATATTTGTACAATGAGGAGACAGAGATGTCAGATCCTCTGTGGAGCTGGAGTTCCAGTAAGCCGCCCACAGCGGATGCTATGAGTTAAACCCAGGGCTTCTGGAAGTGTCTCTGGGCTATCTTTCTAAACGCATCATTTCTTTATGAAAACCCATTGCATCCAATTAGTTCTGCCTNTATATTCTTGGGTGTATGATCATCCACTGGAACATAGCTGACCTACCAGGGGCCTCACAAGTAAAGAAAACCGATTCCCCATTTCCCAGCAGCTATCAATTACCAATAGCTCCTCAGCTATGGGTAGAACCTTGTGACCACCTCCCCCATCCATGCTAGAAAGTTGTCTGTCTTGAGCTTGCGCCAGGCTTAGACATGTTGTCACAGCTGCTGTGTGTTCATATGTGCAGCTTCCCTGCTGTATCTAGAAAAAAAAACTTTAATTGTAATCCTCCACCATATTTGACCATCTTTCTGCCCATCTACAATAATGATTCCTGATCTCTGTCTCTCTGTCTCTCTCTCTCTCTCTCTGATTCTCTCTCTGTCTCTGTGTGTGTCTCTCTGTGTGTCTGTGTGTCTCTGT
>LZPO01076131.1:37900-58043 GCA_001675575.1 Neotoma lepida
ACACACACACACACACACACACTTTGCTGATAATGGAATTAAGCCAAATGAAAACATTCAGGAAAAAAAAAACATGAAACTCAATACAATTGGTTCATGAGAATTTAGAAAGAAAAATGTCATGCACTGTGAAAATAGATCCACTAACTGTAACTTTTCCTAAATTAGGTCTTTTAAAGATATTCAACTAGACTGCTAAGTTAGGAGAATTATATTTAATTACTGTGCATCACTTTCATGGCCATGGTGGGGGTCAGGGGTAAGGCAGGCTGTGTGAGTATAGGGTCACTTCCTNGAGAGGAGGGGCCACTGGTTGGGTGTGAGACAAGGAGTCATCAGGGAGGCTTCTAATTATTTTCTTACCACTGTTGCTGTTTTGTTTAGCTTGTTCTTGTTTTTAAAAGGCCTCAAGATACATCATTAAGTTATTTATGAACTCAGAGAATGTATGTCTGTGTGTGTGTGTGTTGTGTGTGCACATGCTATGATGCAGGGGCGGAGACTAGAGGACAGCTTTGTGGAACTGGTTATGTGGGTTCTGGTGAGTGAAGTCAACTTTCCAGGTTTGTGTAGCAAGAACCTTTAAGTGCTGAACCACATCCTCCTTCATTATCATCATACTATTGAACTCTTTGTCTGGGATTTCATCTATACCATTACTTTAGGACTGANCTATTTGGGAAGAGAAATTCTATATTGTTTCTATTTTATTTGTGTTGGAATTTGCACATTCAGATTTAGATTGTTGTTTGAATTTTTTAAAAAATGTTTTTGAATTACCTTTCTTCTTTTCATTGGAAATGTTTGTAATGTTTGTGATAACTAGTTTATATGAGGATTGAGCTACTGTTTTCCTTTTGAGACTGGTATTTAAGACATCAGTCTTGTTTCCAATTGTCCCATGACATAATGGTCACTATCCAGGGGGAGATCCACTATGAAATGGGCTTACAGTTTATTATCCAATCACCTGAAACACTAATCATTTTAAAGAGTAAAGAGACAGTGATAGTATTGTGTGTCNTAGTATATTATTGTGGGCACAAACGGGAAAACAGGAGAAAAGAAAAAGAACAAGAAACCTAGTAAGAACAGTTACTAGCAGTGGGATGGAAGAGAGTATAGAAGCTTGTAAACAGAAAAGGGAGTGCTGTAAGAGAAGAGTTGGAGGGATGAGATAATTTTGACTGAAGGTAGACAGGAGGTAGAGAGGTAAAGACCAATGATTGGCTAAGGTAGAATGTTCCTGTCTCTCTGCTGGCTGAGACACAGAGATCCTTTAAACAGACTGAGGGAGGTCCTCTGCAACACACGGTCCCAGTCTCCTCTCCAAGCCTGACTTGGATGATAGGAGTGCTGTCACGGTGCTTCACAGGTAGAGTTTATCCGATTTAGATGTACCCAGTGATATTTGTCTCTCTGCATCTGGAGCATAAGCCAAGGCAGCTTGTAAGACTGCTGTTAAATAACTATGAATTTATCTTTTTTTCCCTCTTTTTCTTTCTATCTCCCTCTGTCCTTTTTTACCTTACACAATTACCAGAGGCCAGCATATTCCTGCTGTCAGTCCATTTGACATTCCTTTCCAGAGAGCGCTCATTACTGCCAGGATCTGTTTGTCTTGGCTTCTTATTAATACTGCTGCATTTTCCCGGCCCCTTCTTATGTGAGACAAACAGAGCAGATTGATGATCTACANCAATGTCTGCAACCTTGGCTATCATCATCTTTTTCAAGATCACCATTCTCTTGTTTTTCCTTCTCTGTTCACCAGATTGTGGAAAACTTGTATGTCTGAAATAACTACAGATATGGGTCCCCAAGTGTGAAGGATAGAGCAACCCCAGTCTCACTGCCTCCAAATGCCACACTGCATTAGGCTGAAAGTCAAAATCATGTCATCCCTCCAACTTTTCTCCCCCAGCACTCCCTCCCTCTTCTGTTTACAACCTATACTTTCTCTCTCCCTTCCCACTACTAATCACTATTCTTACTAGGCGTTACTTCTTCACTTTGTTAAACCATAGTCTTGAGCAGGCATTCATAACAGCATACAGAATATCTGGACAAATGCAGTCATTCATCAATTTCTATAAATCCTTTAGACAAGGCACTAGAAAACTAAAGACTGTTGATGAAGTCCAGCCCTAGTCTGCTTTGTACAGCTTATAATATAAAAATACGTTCAAAACATTTATATAAGAGCAAGAAGAAAAGGAAAATGAGGAAAGAAAGAGGAGGAGGATGGAAGCACCAATGGGCACAAAAAATGTAAAATATTTACTATCTGGTATCTTACAGATAAAGACTGTCATCTCTACCTCTTGGATATTAAGGTATCCTATCTATGCTGGCAGAAACTTCAGTGTTCTGGGACTGCCTGCCACGTTATCACCAGGGTTTATCTATGTAGAACATGCTACCTTGCACTTTACTACTGATTTTTTGAACCCAGGTTCTAGAATAGTACAGCAGCGCTCTCTGTGGAGACATGTTTGGTATGGTGGCAGGTGGCACAGCTCAGTCCTAAGCCTAACTTTTTCTTAACCTCAGTCACCAAGGCAACTGTCTTTGTACTCTGAGTCTCAAATTTTTCCTTTGAGTAGAATTATAAACTTTTGCATTTAATTTTTCATGCTTTGAAAACATGACTCAAATTCCTGGGGTAGAAAATAATGCCCATGGTCCCTCTTGCTGTTTTTCTGTGCTAGTATATGCCCTTGGATTTCCCTCTCTTCTATCAGAGTAAATCTTTTTTTTTCCATAAAATTTTTCATGAACATAAGTGCTTTCATGGAAACAGATGTCTCCTGTGTATATGGGAGAGGGGCTGTTCTACTTATGTGCACTGTGTGGCGTGTTGTCTATACTGGCAAGCTATTGCTAAAATGATTCTATTATGCTTGCACATTATATTTGAATATGTACAATCTCAAGTGACAGACAAAAAAATATATTTATGTCTATCAGTAGTCATTGCCCATAAAATGATAAAGCTTTGGTTATTAGTTTGTTAAGTACATTTATAAGTATTCTGAAAAGCAGGACTGAGGAGTGGGAACAAAGACAGTGGCTTCCATTGTCAGAGAATATTAGCGCATACCTCACTAGAGGAGGGAGTCCTCGCCTTAAGTACTTGAATAAAAGAGTGAATTTCACAATGATGGTCTTTAAACAAAACTATCCTACAAAATACTGATGAGTCTGTCACCTGAACTACAGAAGAACTTCAAAGTCCCTTAAGTAGCTTAAGGGCCTAGGGGAGAATCTGATGTGACCTAGGTTATAACAGAGGTCACCAAGCTACATAAGGATGGGTTCTATTGACTGAGAAGCAATGTTCAAAATAAGGGTCTAGGGTGGAAGAGCCTGGGATAAACATAATAGTCTGGGGACCTGGCCCTACAGATAGCACAGATCACCAGGCTATTAACTACATCCACTCAGCCTACTGGGGGGAAAACAAGTGTACATTTCCTCTGTTGAAGAGACAATCCTGTGTGTTTAACATTCCTGCTTTCCCTAGTGCTTATCTGTGAGCACAAGAAATCTGTGACCTCTAAAGCCTTAGAATTCACACCAGTGTTGGGCTCAGTTCATTATGGCAGATTTAATTTTAAAAAGATTCTTATTACCCAACCATAATCTCGGGCTTCCTAACACCTGTTGACCATGCATTTACTTATTTTTGCAAACATTTTGCTGAAAACTGAAGCATATCCCAGATGTGTAATCACCCCCAAACAGNCACAGAACTTTTAATGAGATTATATTGGGAAAATTTCCAAGGAACATTAAATTTTGAAACCTGGGCTTTAGAGAACTTGTAAATAAGCCAACTGTTGTTATTGTCTAAAAATATTTCAGTGCTATGTGCTTATAGCAGAATAAATCACCCACTTCTTCAAAATAAAAGGCCCACTGATTGTGACGATCTCCTCTGCACCCAAGAAAGAGATCACCACAGAGCTAAGGATACTGTCCAAGGAGAGCTCATGACATGTACGTGCTTGCCAAGCTCTCTCTACTGGCTTCCTGAGATTGACAGTGACAAGTTTCCTAAGAGCAGTTGTTGTCTTCTCACAGGCTTCTCATACATTTCTGTTCCTCAATGGACTGGGTAAACAAATCCATGCTAAGTTGGCATCAAACCCCAATATTTTTATATCCCTTCAATGAATTTAATGCCTTTAGCTTTGGGGCATGATTTGTTCTCTCTGGGAAGAGAATATCAAAGCCTTTTGAAAAACCCTACAGCTATTCTTAACTCAAAGTAATTTTAAGCAACGTTCTTGAAGACAAAAGAATTGGCAAGTGCTTCAGCTTCTAAGTCATTAATTTAACCTGGAAGCCACATCACGTGGCTTTCTGTTTCCAGGGCAGGATTTACATATGATCTGATATCTTCTCATTATATTTATCTATTGAACTATCACACCATGCTCCATAAATCATATATATATATATACATATATATATACATATATATATATTTGTGAAATTATACATAAATGAAATTCCATAAAAAACTGACATCAAAAGCTCCACTTGAGACAGGGATGTTTATTCCATGTGATCAAAACCTGAAGCCAATCATATATGTTTTCCACAGGAGAACAGCTTTGTAGNCTTAGGATGGCTTATTGTTGCTCATTTACAGAAGTGTCTGTCTTTGTCTATGTGTCACAAAAGGAGCAAGAGAGAAATCCTCTGGCATTTTGTTCCCTTCATTATCCAAACCATCCTTTTCTTCTCCTCAACAACAGACCCTCAGATGGAGACATACAGAGAATCTGCCATCCCGCCCTTTCAAGACCCTCATTCTGGAGTTTATAGCTCATTTTTCTCATTTAATCTTAAAACAAAATTTCCTAAAGAAAGATAAATTTCTATTCCTCCGTAATATACATTTTAAGAATTATATTATGGAAACCCATTTACCACTATTTTGTGTTATATTCTATTTTCTTTTATTACTTCATAACTTACCTGAATGGTTTCTTACAGAAATGAGTTCAGATTGTTTGCTTTAATGTCTAGTTTCTAATATTCTCTACATTACTGTCTTGCAAATATGCCTATAAAATTAACTCACCATATAATAATCACTTAAAAATAATAACCTTGATAAAGTATTGTTAATATACACTTTTATATTTGTTTTATAAAATAGCAATATCTCATTTTGGGCAGAGTGCCTGTGAAAATGCAAAACTATCTTTTACTCATGCCCAGAAGAAAGCAATAATTACTTAAAATATTTTTTATACTTTCAATTAAATTAAGTCACATAAATGCTGGAAAACAACATTAGAAAACATTTCATTAAACCTGAGATAGCTTAGATCTTGGATAAAATTGTTTGACTCAAGCTCAGCACAGACTGTTTGGGGATTTCAACAGAGCCAATGNGACAGCTTAGCAGTCAGCAGCAAGGGCCATTCCCCTTCATGGCGTGAGGGGCTATGTCACAGCCTCCAGATGTTCCCAGGAGGATGCTAAGAAAGGAGCTCTGGTGAAGGTCTGCCAACCTGTCATCTGATCACCCAATGTGTGTGTCAAGGCAAGGAAAGCTAGAGAAATTTCAAGTGTCCCAGGGGCTTCAGCTCAGCCCAGTCCCTGCTGTTGATGTAGCTTACTTAAACCACTGTCTGCCCATCTGGACTTGATGTCCATCTGTCTGCTCATGTAGTCCTGCTCTTTTGCCTCTGCTGCTGGACTCATCTCTGCAGCCCCACTCCACTCCGTGGCCCAGCAGCAGCTGTTGCTGCAGCAACAGCAGCAGTAGTGTCTCTCCAGAAATTAGCTGGTTTGTTATCTCCTCCTAGACTCCTCTCCATTCCTTCCGGTTTTGGTCTCTTGGGCCACNTTGCCCATTTCTCTAATTCGTGCTTTTCTTGTTACCCTCTCATTTCTCTAAACTTGGGGCAAAGTTGTTTCACAACATTGTGAAAACTTAGGTTTTCTNTCTCTTTTACACTCTTCTAATCTTTTACCTATTACCTTTCCCTTTTAATTCACCCAAATTGCCAGGGGCTCCAAGGACTTATATACTGCCAAATGCAACAGTCAGTTCTCTGTTATCATATGATACTCATTTGTAATCATTTTCCCATTCTTACCTTTATCCATAAGATCTGCCTATCTCTCTGTGTCTCTTTCTCTGTGTATTTGTCTCTGTTTATATTTATGTTTATGTCTGTCTGTGTGTGTTTGCTTCATTAGCTACTCCTTCACAATATCTTTTGTTGGTTCCTGTTCATCTCTNCTAACTCTTGAATTGAAGTACTCAGTACTCAGTACTCAGTACTCAGATATCTTCTCTCACTTCCCAGGTGACATCAACCAGTCTTGTGACTTCCAATACACCTTGAAGTCCAAAGGCACACCTTACTGCAAATAGGCATTTTCTCTAGACTGTCTAACAGGCATTCAAGCTTACCATTTTCAAAACAAATATACCTATTGTAATTTCCCCCAACCTCTTCCTATTANGGACCACTCTTTCTGCATAATGANAATTCCTTTCTTCTATGGCTGAAGCTGACACATTATTCCTCTGTTTATCATCTAGCATATTCAACTATTCAACCTGTTAGCAATCCTACTTGAACCAGCTTCAGAGCGTATCTGTTTTTTGTTTTTTGTTTTTTGTTTTTTCGAGACAGGGTTTCTCCATGTAGCTTTGGCAGCGCCTTTCCTGGAACTCACTCGGTAGCCCAGGCTGGCCTCGAACTCACAGAGATCCGCCTGCCTCTGCCTCCCNAGTGCTGGGATTAAAGGCNTGCGCCACCACCACCCGGCAGAGNGTATCTGTAATCTGACCACGTCCCTATCATGTCTGCCACTGTCAAGCTCTTCTCATCCTATACATATTATAGCAATACATTTCTAACTGATCTTGCTCTTTCTGCACTGACACCAGTCCATTCAGTAACCTTTTTAGAATACAATGCCCTTACATTTCTTACCAATATCACCAGTATCTTTCTGCCTCACTAAGAGTAAGTCGAAGTCTTGTCTCCTCTTTCCTATGCCAACCTTTCAATGCTGTCTCCTGTTGACCGCTCCTGGCCTCACTAATTATTCTGCTTCCACCTCATTCTGGATGTTCCAAGAAGTGAAGCACACTCTGGCTTCAGAGTCTTTACACGCAGTTTGTTGCCTCAAAAGCCTGATAGTCTGGCTTTTTTATGCTCTTCATGTGTCTCCACTACAAAAGCCTCCAGATGATATTAAACATGAATCTTCAAGTTGTCCTTAATNCCCACATCTATTGTATCATTCTTCAATGAATTTTATTCTTTCTTTTGGCTGTCTCTTCTCACTATCTTAAATTCTGTAAAGCCAAGGAGTGTGCCTACTCTTTGGTATACCCCAAATAGTATCTATCACAGAACATTGCAATAANTACTGTTGAGTGAATCAATCAGGTCCATAATAATCTGACTTGTTTGGTGAGATCAGGATCATGACAGAATCTATAACCATCTATAAGGTAAGCCTTTGATAAATTATCTAGATTAGGTTAGTTACTGACTAGGCCAGTGAAGGATTATTTGACTATCTGATTAGATTGACTGGGATGTGAAGATTTATCCAATGTAGATGGCACCATTCCATGGGCTGAGGTCCCACATTGAATCCAAAGGGGAAAGCCAGCTGATCACTGGCATTTTTCACTCTGCCTCCTAACTGTGAATGCACTGTGACCTATTGCCTCAAGCTCCTACAGCTATGAGTCCCTTGCTATGATGGACTATTCCCTCAAGCTACAAGTTGANATAAACTCCTCCTTATCTAAGTTATTTCTCTTTTAAGATTATTTTTATATGTATGATAGTTTTGCCTACATGTGTATCTGTGCACTATGTGCATGCCTGGTGCCCTTCAGAGGCCCAAAGAAGGCATTGCATTCTCAGGATTGGAGTTATAGATAGCAGTACCTGCCATATGGGTGCTGAAAGTAAAACCCAAATCCACTGGAAGAACAGCCAGGGCTCTTAACCTCTGAGTTATCTCTCCAGAGCTTTAAGTTTTGTCTTGATAGGTGCTTTATCACAACAGGAAAAGTAACTATGACAACATCTTAAACAAAAGCAAAAGAAAATGGTGTCTAAGGATCCCTGGTAGTTTGCTTATGTCATAAAGAATGNAAACAACATATTTATGGCTATGTGTAGTGGCATGGGATTTGGTTTTAATCNCATACATCTGATCTGCAGCCAGGCCTGTGACCACAATATAGAAGTAGAGAGTTCCATAAAGAGCTAGCATTAAAAGTGTCCTTACAGACATTCTGGCCCAGTCTTCAGTCACAGATTGGCCATTGCAAGGACANATAACTCAGTAAGAAAAGAGACCTTAACTTTCTATTTTGTTTAAATACAATTTTATAATAGGGGCTATCCTATTGTTAATTTTTTATAACAAAACTGTCTAAATTTATAAGTACTGATATTGTTCAGCCTTTGTTTAAGATTATACAATGGCATTATCTCACCAGTTCATAAGATTTATGCAATAGGAATACAATGCAATAGACCTTATGATGCAATGTAATTTCAATTTTCTAGTAGCCAAATTAAATTTTAAGCAGTATTTTAATTGATTCTTTGAGAATTTCATACCATGCATGTTGAACATATTCACTTCCCTTCTCCAAACCCTCCCATAGCCTCACTCTCCACCCTCCCAGCCCTACCCACCCAACGTGGAGTTTCCTATTGTGCCCTCCCATTGAGGTCAGTTTANTTTTTCCAGTTAGTCTTTGGTTTGAAGTTTGCCTTGGCATATGGTCAGTCTACCAGGGATCACATCATCAANAAAAAGTAGAAGAAAATGACTTTCTCTCTCCAGCAGCTATCAAATACCAATATCCCCTCAGTCAGTGGCAGGATTTCATGCCTCCTTTCTCCCTTCCTATNTTGGGATTTGGTCCGGTTGGAGCTTGTGCAGGAACCTGTGTATACTGTCACAATCTCCGTGAGTTCATGTATTCATCCGCCATGCTGTGTTTGGAAAACACTGTTTGTTGGTGTTATCGACCACCTTTGTCTTTTACAATCTTTCCACCCTCCTCCTTCTCAAAGATCTCCAAGCCTTGGGAAGATGGATGTATGCAGTATGTATGTCCTATTTAGAACTGATATGCGACAGTCTGAAACTCTCTGCTCGTTGACCAGTCAGGGTTCTCTACGCTAATTCCCATCTACTGCAAGATGCAGCTTCCCTGATGAGGACTGAGGATAAATAAAAATTTTTTAAAGAAACAGGTGGAAGTAACCTANAAAATATGTTTTATGTGGCTAGTGGTTTATAAATTGACCAATGGGGCTTGAAGAACATGGAACTGTAGTTTGACTTAATATCTCTTTTAGGAAATTCNCATAGTTTGACCATATTCATCATTTAGAGAGGGGTGATATACTTGTCCTATAGTGAAACAAATACATTTTTGCACCATAGAAAATACATGTCAACAGTTATGATTGTGTTGTCATGCAGAAAGCCATCTGGTTTTGTAGCATGGTGTGCCATCCTTTCCCATTATTCCTTTCCCACTGACTCTCCTGGTCAGTACATTTCCCTAACCATCTCTCTTAACTCTTTTTGAATCCATTATGAACCTGGTTATGTCCTTCATGAATGTGTTAAATGTATATTTACATTTATTTGTCACATCACATGCATGAAAATAATGCCTTTGGCTTTTTGAAATTTATAGTTTTACATGTATACATTTTTATAGGTAAGACATCTCATTTACCTGTGAAGTCAACCTCTTCACTTGAATATTACATTAATTCAGGATTTGTTTTTTCAAAAGATTCCACAATACAGGCAAACTCTTAGTTGTGACTTCACCTATTACAACTTTTTCAGATTTTTAAAGAAATTTTCTGAACCAGAATGGCAACTCACACAATATTTGGCCAGCTAATGAAGGAAGATTGCTGTGAGTTTGAGGCTTGAAGTAGATAGTGAATTTTAGGCCAGCCAGACTTAGAGTGAGATCTTGCAGAGATCAGGAGATGTTGATTTCTTTGTGACCCCTATGTCTTGCTATCTGCTGAAGTGTTTATCTAATTATTCTTTATCAATAAAAACTCGGGAGTCAGATACCAGGTTAAAACTTGAATGATCAGAGAACTGGATGAAAAGTGGCAAGTGACCTCCTATCTCTTTCCTTCCTCCATCCGAAAGAGCGGAAACCCTCTGTAAGCCCTACCCTACTACTTCCTGTGTCTATCTGTCCTCAGTCCTCCAAAACCTCTATGGTTAATTTTGGTCAGCTAGTAGCTAGCTCTGCCCTCTGATACGAAGCAACCTTTATTGTCAGTCTTAGGAGCATCAGAAAGCAATCAAAATATCACACATCAATCTGCACTTGAGACCTTCTTTGGATGTCCTCTGGAGGCCCCTCTATTTCCTCTCACCAGTCTCTGTACCAGTCTGTCACAATACAATCTTTCCTTATTTGAGTCCATTTGCTTCTATTCACTGTTACTGTCTTCCTTAATATTTCACAGGAATATGTTATTATTATTATTGTCCACACCACCTAGTCATTGTGTACATAACCCCTTTTGCTATTATTTTGAGTGAACAACTTAATGCAATGAGAGAGTTTTAATAATTAATCATCCAATTCAAAGCTATCTGAAGCATAAAGGAAAGAAGAATTGTTGAATGACCACTCTCTCAAATACTTAGCTTCTTATATTTTCATTTACATATTTATTTCCTATAAAGTTTATATTTTATTTAATATATAAATATAATATATTTAGCAGAAATACCTCAAGATAAGCACTCACTATTTTAGACCAGGAAATCTGGAATCAGAGGAGTGGTGGGAGCTCATTGTTGACTTTCTGATTATTAACTGACTCCTTTAGACTCTATTTTTGGACTTTCTGCATGGCTGGTGACTGGGTCTTAGTATAGACAAAAAGCAGCGTGGCTCCCAGAAGGCAAGACAAAAGAGCCCCGTGAGCATCTCTCTGTGTTTTCTAGTATCATGGACACGAGTATTATTTCTTCCTTAGGCTCAATTTTCTGTTCCTCCAGCTCACATAGTTTCTGGTCCACCCAGCACCAGGCTCTAACAGATGTCCTTCTCAGTGCTGCTTAAGCAAAAGATGTAATGTTTTTTTTAGTATTTTTCTGCCACTTCTCATCTTTTTGAAGTTAACACATCCTGTTCAGCTTTTTACCCCTCTTTTTCATTGTGTGACTACTCTGTGTATTACACTTTCTCAGAGAGGTTTGTAGTTTCTAGTTTGTCCTAAACAGGCACATGGAATTTGCTTGTGCAAACTCCAGCAGCCCATACCTCCCTCTATCATAAAACAAGTATAAGTGCTTCAAGTGTGGTATTGGCCCATCTTTGAGAGTCCAAATTAGCAGCAGACGCTAGCCCACATTTCTCTCCTAGTCTGAGGAGGGAGAATGATGAGTTATGATGATAATTCATGTTTGAAAAATTACCCATGCAGTGCTCAAATGATTTCACATTGTGTGAATCATTTTCACTGAATTTTGTTAGCAGCCTTTCACAGTAGTGATAAAACAGATTTTTTAAATTTCCTGGTTTCTTCTCTCTCTCTCTCTCTCTCCCTTCCTCCCTCACTCCTTCCATCCCTCCCTCCCTTCCTCCCATTCTTCCTTCCTTCTTTCCTTCCCTCCTTACTTTTTCTTTCCTGTCTCCTGACCCTCTATAATCCAAAATTTTTCTCATGATACTATCAAGAGCCAACTTTTGCAAACTCCATTACACCTGTTTGAGTGATAATTCAGAGAAAGAGGAGGGGATTAGAGAAATAAATGACATTCTACATTTGGTGGTCATCCTTCTTGCTTGGGAACATCACATGTGCTTGCAGCAATTACAGAGATGATTGGAATTCAAGAACAGTAAATAAAATTTCCCACAGAAGATACTGGAAAATGCTAGTTTGCAACAGTATTTTTTTTTGTTTCTGTGCTAAACACAAAAGAAAATCCTTTAAGAAAGAAGCAACTATACTCATAAATCAGTGTCTTGCTCAGCCATCATCAGAGAAGCTTCCTCCTGCAGTAGATGGGAACAAACACAGAGATCTACAACTAGACAACGTGTAGAGAGGGAGAGGCCTTAGAACATTCATCCTACATGAGAGATCTCCATTACATCCCTCCCCTCAGGGCTCAGGGAACCCTGTGGAAGAGGGAGCAGAAAGAATATAAGAGCCAGTGGGGACAGAAGACACCAAGGAAACAAGGCCTATTAAACACAACAGCTGACACACATGTGACACACACTGACACTCAAAGAGACTGGCAGCATTCATGGGGCCAGCACATGTCTACACCAGGTGGGGTTCCAGTGCTCAGAGGGGAAGCAGACGAAAGCCCTCATCCCTTACCCAGAAGCTGTCTCCAATTGACAACCACTCGCAAAGGTAAAATTAGTTTTTTTCCAGTGGATTCTCACTGGGTATATATTCGACATTTAAGGGCAGGCCCCATGGCCAGCAGTAAGTAGATGGACAACATAAAATGAACTCAGTGATATTTTTAGGGTTTTTTTGTCTCATAATGCTTTGTCTGGGTGTTTTCTTCTCTTTTAACCTTATAGATCTTTGCGCACATATTATGGTTTCTAATTTCATTTTTATGGAATTTCTGTGTGTGTAAGTATGTGTGTCTCAGGGTTTGTATGTGCTTCTTGTGCTTTTTCTTTGGCCTTTTTTTCTGTTTGTTTTGTCCTGTGCTAGCTTGTTTGTTTTTATTTTATGTTATTTTTATTATTATTATTTTTTACATCTGTTTATTTGCTAATGAGAGAGAGAAAGAAAGGGTGTGGAGTTAGGTGTCTAACTCTCCAGCCCCCCAAAATATATTTTCAATAAAATAATAATAATAATAATAATAATAATAATAATAATAATAATAAAGAATGAAGCATTATCATCAAGAGCAGTGGTTCTCAATCTTCCTCATGCTGCAACCCTTTAATACATACAGTTCCTCATGTTGTGGTGACTCCCAACATAAAATTATTTTCATTGTTACTTCATAACTGTAATTTTCTGCTGTCATGAATTGCAATATAAATATTTGATATGCAGATGGTATTAGGTGACCCCTGTGAAAGGGCCACTTGACTCTCCAGGGGCCATGACCCACAGGTTGAGAACTACTGACCTAGAGCCTTTGTTGTTAACTGTTAAGAGCCTCACTAAAATGAAAGGCAAGACAGTTTCACCTGCAAGTAAGAGTTTCCTTCACATCTGGGGCTTCAGCTTCTGCCTGATTTATTGCAGAATGAGTGACATGGATTCTGGCAAATGACACATACCTTTTATTCAATGGTGCCCAGCACCCTGTTTTAAGTACAGCATAATTGATTTCAATCTAGTTAGAACAGAATCGAGCAGGAATTTAGCAAGGTGTGCCTGTTACTCTACTCTGTGGGGTTATCTCTTTAGACAGAGCAGCCATCTTTTATGGTCTAGCATTTATAACAATGTGGTACTCTGGACACCACTAGCCTGTTAATAACTGTAGCTCTCAAGTGTACTTTCTAAGTCAGAACACAGCAAGAGACAGATGTGAATAGTTAGTAATCTAGTCAAGTTCACCTTGTCAGAATGCACATTTTCAAAGAAAGCAATGGGAGTTCCAGAAAATGTATGGAGCAGAAACATGCAATTCAGGGACTGATTTACTACCCGGGAGTCTCTCCACTGAAAATGGCAGAAAAGCAACTCAAAACTTCTTAAACACACACACACACACACACACACACACACACACACACACACACACACACACACAAATAAACATGCATTGATTTGTGTCCAGGAAAAACAAACAAACAATACAGAACTTAAAGCAACATTTCAGTCACAGTTAGAGGAAGGACATCACACATTACTATTCTGTCTCTCTTGCACAGGGTGCTGCTACATTCTAGAACAAAAGGCTCATGACACATCTCACTTCTTATCCCATAAGCATGTCAACCTCAACAAAAGATTTTTTTCTTCTGATCTCCCAGAAATGTTCTGGGCAAGATTCCTATTGACTTAATTAAGTGTATATTCCTAAACCAGTCACAATGTTCAGAAACATGGGAGAACTTTAGCTAGACATGGTTTATATTCTGACTCCTTGTGTTTCATGAGGAGGGATCAGAGTCCCATGGACGAACTAAGAGTGGGATTCCCAAAAGGAAAAAGGAATCATTTTACAGAATAAAGAATCATATATGCTAGCGTACAGAAGTTTTAGTGCCCAGACCAGACATGCTCAGAGGGAGGATTTCCTGGAGTTAGATGGGTCATGATGGCTCTGACCTCATGGTTGGATTAATGATGTACAAATTCATTGCTTAATAAGTTTTGCAGGAGGGGCTTTGAAAACAAAGACAAGAACAGAAACAAACAAATAAAAGGCAAACTCTCTCTCTCTCTCTGTTTCCTGGCTTCTATGAGGTGAGCAGCCTCCTTGGCAACATACCCTCATATCTTGATATTCTTCTCTTTAACCGGTTATGCTCAAAAGTGGCCGGGCCATCTATGACACAAAGAGTCTGAAGTGATGAGCCAAAATCAGCATTTTGTCCATTTCATTTGACTTTTCAAGGCATTTTGTCATGGCTACACAAAGCTAACTAACTCTTTAGGCAGTGACATTCAGAAATAAAGCTAGTTGCTTAACATAGGGGAAGATTTCCAGGGTGTGAAAACAAACTCATTATGTATATAAGGATTGCCCAGACATTGTATGAGTAGGAGTGGAGAGTGGGAAGGAATCCATTGTAACTGATTTTATTTTTATTTTTCATATATATGTATGTATTTCTTAAACACATACATATATGTATCTATATATCAGCTACAAAGCAACAACTGAGCAACAACAAACTGAAAGATAAAAGATGGCTTTTCTGCTGCCCTCTTTGTACAAGTACCAGATAAAATTTATTCCTTCAAAAAGAAATGTTAATTTAAGACTAACTAGACTTACAGGGTCCAAGAGTTATCAGCTACGGTTCTGTAGAATATTGTAGAAAATGTAGAATATTGATTTAAAAGAAAGTAAACACAAACCTCATTATTCTATTTGCTTGTGGTCTGATTTTTTTAAACTATAAATATAGAAATTTTTATTTTAAAATTTACTGTAGTCTGTCTGCACTGTATTTGACAATTTCTAATTTTTCAGCCTTTCTGCTTGACTATCCCTCTTTTAAACCATTGCCTCTTCCCATTAACTAAGGAATGTTTCTCTTCCAGTATAAAAACAGCTTCAGTAAAGAAGATGAAGACAGAGTTTGGGGCTATAGGATGAGTGTATTTGAATCACTGTTTCTATTTAAGAAGAAATAACAAAGTACATGTACTGAGTAGAGATTAATCATCCATGGCTGGAACCCTGGAAGCTAAGTTGAATTTCTTCGAATAACCAGGAGCTGTTGAAAATAAACATTAATGAGAAAGCATTGGTAACTGTCCTGGATAGTTTTATGTTAACTTGACACAAGCTAGGGTCATCCGAATGGGAAGAAACTCAATTGAGAAAAGGCCTCTGTAAGATCCAGCTTTACAGCATTTTCTCAATTAGTGATTGATGGGGGAGGGACCACCCCTTTGTGGGCGGTGCTACCCCTGGGCTAGTGTTCCTAGGTTCTATAAGAAAGTGGACTGAGCAAGCCATATGAGCAAGTCAGTAAGCAGCACCCCTCCATGGCCTCTGCATCAGCTCCTGCCTCCTCCAGGTTCCTGCCCTGTTTGAGTTCCTGTCCTGACTTCCTTTGATGGTGAACAGTAATGAGGAAGTGTAAGCCAAATAAACACTTTCCTTCCCAGCTTGGTGTTGATCATGGCATTTTATCACAGCAAGTGAAACCCTAACTAAGACAATACCTGTGAAATTTTGGCCTTAGTAAATCACTAAGGACCTAACATCTTCACATTCTGTAGTCTATTAGGTCANCCTTGTCTTTAAAATCCTAATGACAAGGGTTGTAGAGATGACTAAGTAATTAACCTCTTGCAGGGGACCAAGTTTGATTATCAGGATCCAAATGGTGGTTCACAACCATCTGTAATTCCAGTTCCACAGGACTTACCATCCTCTTCTGGCTTCCATGCGACCCAGGGTTTTGATATACATTCAGGGCAAAACATTCATACACATAATATAAAAATAAAGAAATCTTAAAATCTGAATGACAATACTTTGTGGTTTTCTGTCCTGCTTCAAGAACAGCAAATACTGTCTTACACCTGTTTCTCTCAGCACGTGTTCCTGGTTAGCATCCATGACTGTCTTCCACACATACTTCCTCCATGTCACATAGCACTGTTCATTTCAGTGTCTTCCATGGACTTCTGAACACTAGTGATTGGGTAAATATTAATCCACCAGGATACTGGAGCTTCCCAAATGTGGGAACATACCCATTCAATAATTACTTACAACTTTTTGTTTAACAAAACTTTTCTCAAAGCCCTGAAAAAGAAAAGAAAAAACTGCAGTGGACTCAGAAAGAGGCACATAGTTGTCTTAGCTTTCCCCTTTTGACTGGAAGTGGACATGGAGTTTCTGGAATTAAGCTGCAGACATGCCACTCCTACAGGGATAATTTCCCTTCCATGATCACTTTGTGTTCCCCAAGAACCTTCCTCCTGACAGTGCAGTTGTCTGTGCTCAGGATTAATACACACAGAGCACTTAGTATTTCAACTTTTGGGGGAAATTTCCTTTCTAGAATAGAATTGACTTTACACTTTCATATCTGAAGGCCCCCTTTAAAAAACTTTCCCAATCAAACACCAATATATAAAATCTTCACTGAAAGCAACATTCTGCCTTCACATCAATAGCGATATACAGATTTTTTGTCTTGAGACAGAAAAAGCAGAAACCAAAAATATGTTAAAAATCATGAAAAAAGTTAAAAGAACTGGAAATACAGAATTTAAACATCCCTGTAGAAATAAAAGAATGGTATACAGACTCTCATTTTCATAGCTATACCTCTGCTAGTCTCTAAGAATATTTTGTCTTTCAAATATGCATATTTATTCTCTGTGGATTTAGGGTATAAATGACTTCCTCATTATAGTTCATTCTAGAAACAATTGTCAAAATTGTCATTATTTGGAAGTTTCTGTATAGAGTGAATTACTAAAATGCATGTTTGGGGACAGTCCAAATGGTTTGAAATAGTTCCATATCATTGTAAACAAGAATACATATGCAATTTTTCCCTCTGAGGATTTTCAGATGCCCATTTAAAAACAACAGCACAAACAAGATGCAGTGTCAGAAGGTGGTGCTGAGCAGGGATTGTGTACTTCAACTTGTCAAGCAGCAGGTAGAAAGAACCAGTATTTAGAACATGTCTTATGTGTGGTGGTATTTTGTCTATGTCCCCCAATAAAATTTATCTGAGGATCAGAGGAACAAGGTCAGCCGCTAGTCTTACAAAATTAGCACATGCCCTTAATTCTATCACTTAGCAAGCAGGGTCTGTCTGGATCCCTGTGAGTTCCAGGTCACACTAGGAACAGTCAAGCGTGGAGATACATGCCCTTAATCCCAGCATCAACCATAGAATTCTGGAGGTCTATACAGACAGGCAGGAAGTGACAAAGATGGGTGACAGGAGGAAGTGATGTAGGTAGGCTGAAAGACCCAATCGGAGAACAGAACAGAAAGGAATATAGACGTGGAGGTATAAGGAATTGGGACACTCTCCATTTTGGGAGTGGCGGCGGCAGTCTAAGGTGAGGCTGGTAGCTGTTCCTAATTCCTCTGATCTCTGTCAGACTTTCACCCCTGTCTCTGCCTCTGTGTTTTATTTAACAAGACCATTTAGAAAATCCATCTTACACTTACAAGATTAAAAACTCTTTATATGTGGTCAAAATGGTGACTTTTATTAGGTTGGTTATACAATCATTTGTTCATTTTCAATACCTATTTAGTGAGCACTTACAAAGTGTNCAGAATTGTGGAAGATATAGACAGTAAACTGTGGCCTCAGAAAGCAAGTATTTTGTAAATTGTAAACATCATGTATATATACTCATGCATGCACACAGGCCTACTGAGTAGTCATACATATACTAATGCATGTATTAGAGTAGAAAGGAGAAAATAACTAGGAAGGTCAGAGGTCAGCCATTCCTAGCAGACAATGGGAGTAGTAGTGTTGGCAAATAATACAGTTTGGAAAATAGTGGACTTGTGACAGGGGACAGCAGAACTGAGCTTGGAGCTCTTGAGTGCTATGAGGAGGTGCTGCCACATTATTTCATAGTAATGAGGTTCTACAGGATGCTTTTGACCCAAGGACTTGATGATATGACAATATGATCCCAACTGTGCTTGAAGAAGTTGACCTGGCAATATTAAAAAAGCTAAGGGTAAGTTAGAGGAGAAAGTAAAACATCTGAAAAAAAAAGTTGACATTCTGACAGCTGGCTTTTGAAATCCTCACATAATTATTGTGACTGAATTTTACATGAGGCAAAGTCATTCGACCTTTAAGATTCCATATTCAGTGTTTATCCAGATTTTGCATGTTATTAAGTTAAAATTATCCCAGATGTTTCACTGTTTACCAGTTTCTTTTTGGCCTTTTATTGCATTTGCAAACACATTGCATTAATGCAATAAATGTTTAGATGTGTGTGGGGGGAATCCCCTTTTGCTTTATTATATCTATATTAGTTTTGTTTTGTTTTCAACAGGGTCTCTCTATTTGGCCCTGGCTGTCCTGGAACTTGCTATATAGAACAAGCTGACCTCAAACTCAAACTGGCTTCAGAGATCTGTCTATCTCTGCCTCCCAAGTACTGGGATTAAGGGCATATGCCACCATGCCTGGCCACCCTGTATATATTTGATGAATGTATGGAGTGGAGTGTCCATAGGATTGCCAGAGCACAGAACCAGCTATATCTGGGTTGTGGCAGAAGATATTGAAGAATTCACAAATTGATCTTGGGAACATTTGCTATTACTTCCTTACTTTCCCAATCTGTTGCTTGTTGAACATTTTAAACAATCTAGCCTTAGGAGAGTTGAGAAGAGTCTCAGTAAGGTGAATTTGAAAGCTGCCTGCAGAGAATTCTTGTTGGGCAGGGGGCACGTTGGGTCTGGAGTAGATTTTTCATTACAATGTATCTAGGATAATGTGTTGTCCCCATTTGGTCTAACAGAATTTCATTGCTGCCTGGCAATGATTTTACTTATTCCCTCATTTACGTAATCAAGCCTTAATGAGCACCAAACGCATCATCATGCCAAAGTCTAGAGAAACTCAAGAGTTCCAGCCCAAGAGTATGATTAACAGAACAACAGGTCAAGAGGTACCTGGAAAGCAGGCGCTAGGCACAGAGATAATGTGGGAGAGAAGAGTTGGCCAGTGAAGGAAATCTTCCTATAGTTGGGGATTTGGATATGAATTTGTTTGTGAAGAAGTCATCTCATTCAGAGAAACAGGATGTGCATATCATCTGGATATGCCAGAGGCTGTGAGGGTTTAAAGGCTGAGGTCAGTTCCTCATTCACTGGGCACATCTTTAAAAAGTCTACAGTCCTCTGAGGTTCTAGGTATAGAGACTGGGGGTGAGGGTGGGCAGATAGATCTCCCTAGGAAAGGGAAATAGAGAGATAGTAATGGATGAGGGTGCTGAAACAGGATGATCAAATAGGGAGAGGAAGAGAGAGAGGGACAAGGGAGGGAATACAGGGAGAGATAGCTAAAATTAAGGGCCATTTGAGGGGTAGAAAAAAAAAAAACTAATACAGTAGAAACTTTCTAAAGGACATACATATATGCTGGCAGTTTATGTGCTATTGCTGCTACTAAAATCACCATTCTTCCCTGATAGCAGAAGCTAGATTCTTCAGCTTTCCAACATGAACTGGGTTATCAGACGCTCTTGTGTGAAAATAGCCAGGGTTGGAATACCCAGACTCTATCATCTATACAAATCTAATAAATATCCCTTGAATATATATTTTATCAGTTCTGTTCTTCTAGAGAACTCTGACTAGTGCAGTATGGAAAGAAAAATATTTTGTCTTTTCTATATGTACCCAAGTGCGCATGTACACACACACACACACACAC
>LZPO01076131.1:58054-72015 GCA_001675575.1 Neotoma lepida
ACACACACACACACACACACACACACACACACACACACACACACACACAAACACTTTACTGATAATGGAATTTAGTCAAATTAAAACATTCAGTAAAAAAAAAAGAAAAAGAAAACAAAACAGGAAACTCAAGACAATTGGTTCATGAGGATTTAGAATGGAAAAATCTGATGCACTGTGAAAATAGATCCATTAAATGTAAATTATCCTAAATTAGGTCTTTTAAAGTTATTCAACTAGACTGCTAAGTCAGGAGAATTATATGTAATTACTCTGCATCACTTTCACAGAAATTTTAAGAAAATGTTTCAAGATATTGTTAAGGAATGTCCCCAGAGCAATGTACAGTGGTGATGATATGTAAAACAGAAGAATTTGAAAAGCTGAATAATCATTTATAAATATAGTCTACTAAGATATGTCATATGGGGTCAACTTTCACTGCACGAATTATTTTTTCCTAACAATACTGGCAGAGGAGATGTGACACACTGTGGAATCAAGACTGCAGAGGAGCTCACTAGGCTCACTGTTTTAAATTGTTATGGCTACACTATGTTTAGTTCACCATGGTTAGTGCTCAATGATCATGTTTTATAGAAATGTCCCCAAACAAGAACCTCTAGAGGAATCATGGTACTATTGTAGATGAAGTAGAGACCATCAACTGTGCAGGAGTACTGAAGGAATTAGGGGTGCTTAGACTATAGAAGAGTATGAATGTGACAGAAGGTCCTGCTGTATAAAAATAGATCAGCAATACAATGCAGACAAAGAATTAATTAGTTCTTTATTGACCTAGAAGACAAATCTGGAATCAATAAGTAAAAATGAAAAGAGGGCATTTTAAAAAACCTAGTAACTTTCCATTCAGTAAGGCTGTGATGAGGAAATCTCAAGGTGAAAATCTATTGGAAATTTTCTTTTTTTCTCCCCAGTTTTATTAAAAATAGATACAATACAATGTATCCAAATTATAGTTTCTCTTTCCTCTACTCCTCCCAGTTCCTCCCCACCTCTCCACTCATCTGGATCTGCTCCCTTTCTGTCTTTCATTAGAAAAAAACAGGCTTCTAAGAAATAAAAAATAAAACAAAAATATAAGATAAAACAAAAACCATCACATTGAAGTAGGACAAAGCAAACCAGTAGAAGAAAAAGAGCCTCAAGAGAAGGCACAAGAATCAGAGATCCACTCATTCATACTCAGGAGTACCATAAAAATACCTAACTGAAAATATAATATGTACTCAGAGGACCTGGTGCAGACCAATGTTGACTCTGTGCTTTCTGTTTCAGTCGCTATGAGTTTATATGAGCTCTGCTCAATTGATTCAGAAGGCCTTGTTCTCCTGGTGTCCCCCATTCCCTCTTGCTCTTACACTCTTTCTGCCTCCTCTTCCATGGGGTTCCCTGAGCTCTGAAGGGAGGGATTTGATGAAGACATTCCATTTAGAGCTGGGCATTCCAAGGTCTCTCATTCCTCTCTCTCTCTCTCTCTCTCTCTCTCTCTCTCTCTCTCTCTCTAATGCCTGGCTATGATCTCTGCATCTCTGTATTTGTTCCCATCTGCTGCAGGACAAAGCTTTATTAGGAATCAGTGTATTGTTTTGGTTTTGTTTTGTTTGTTTGTTTTGGTTTTACCTTGGGTCTCTAGGCTATCTAGTCTCTCACTCTTGGTTATCCAAACAGTATTGGGTATGGTTCCATCTCATGAAGTAGGCCTTAAGTCCTTAAGGACATTGGTTGGTTACTGCCATAAGTTTTGTGGCATGGACCAAATAGCAACCCATTGCTGCTTGACAAAGTTCCAGTTCGAGCATTTCCACTTTGCTGATCACAATTATCCAGCACTCTTTTTATTTTCATTTTTAAGGATTCTCATGCCTTTTCCTTTGGGAAGTTTTGTATGAGGCTTTGAAGGATAAAAATGTATAAAATGGCAGCCTCTTTAAACAAAATAATTCTTTGGAAAAAATCTTCACCACCATGGAACCATATAGCCTGATAACTCCACCTACACCTACATAAGTTAGCACCAAGCTGCTAGAAAATTTAGATAAGTAACACATGCTTGATAAGGTACATTTGATAATCATGATTTATTAATTCCTAAGGTCTACTCATGTTCACAGTAATATTTGTCTAGCTTCATCTTTGCTCACTTTAAGCTTTAGCTATTTGAAAATATATAAACTAAGACATATAAAAAGCTGCAATAGTCCATAATGGAGTGTCTGGTCTCCCCCCCTTACCCCACTCCATCCCACCCCCCACACACACGCCTCGACCCAATGTCTTTTTCCAAAGGTCAGACATTTAGACAAAAGCGCCATTCCCTTAGGCGCTTGAAGAAAGTTCCTGCTTGCTAAAAAGGGAGTCATTCTTATCTCTGGCAAGAGGAACTTGTGGCCCTTCCATTAACATATGACTGTGGTGCCTATTAACTTGTGGAGGTCAATGCTAGCTTCCTCAATCCCTGATCACAAGCCATACCTCAGCTCACATGCCCATTTTCTCCCATTTCATCCTTTGTGCAATTATAGAATATAAAAGGCTACACCTTTTCATTCAATAAATCGGCAGTCATCCCGATTCACCCTCTCCTCTCCCTTGCCGACTCCACACTTCCTCTTTGGGACCTGAACCCCTGCTGGAGCTGATTTCTAATAGTTTTGTGCCACCATTATCCTAGTATATTTTATAGGCAGGACAGATTGTAGATCAAAGGGTTTGTGGCTGGGTTGGGCTTTACATTCTTCCTTGATAGCATGTGGTGTACCTTCCTGTACCAAAGACACTAGAATGTAAGAGTGAAGGCTCTCCATAGGCACCAGCTTGACTTCTCCATGTTCAACAAGTTGTGTGGATGTTGTCTTCAGCAATGAGATCTTGCTGTCTGTTTGTGGAGAGCAACCCACTGTCTTATCAATGTTGTTTGAGGATTTCCATGACACTCCTTTGATCTATTGAAAAACTTCAAGGGGAAATTGCTATGGAATAATCCTCTTGTACACTGTAAAGATTTGTCACTTGAATTGGTTTAATAAAACACTGATTGGCCAGTAGCCAGGCAGGAAGTATAGGCAAAGTGACCAAACTAAGAATGCTGGGAAGAGGAAGGACAGAGTCAGAGTTGCCAGCCAGATGCAGAGGAAGCAAGATGAGAATGTCATACTGAGAAAAGGTACCAAGCCGTGTGGGTAAATGTAGGTAATTTAAGTGTAAGAGCTAGTTAGTAATAAGCCTGAGGTGCTGGCTGAGCATTTATAATTAATATAAGCCTCTGTGTGGTAATTTGAAAAGTGGCTGCTGGGTATTTGGGAGTTGCTGGTGAGACAGAAATGTCTGTTTACAGGAAATGATTCTCATATTTTCAAAGGCTTGAGCAGTAACATTTGTGAGGAAGTATGAGCCCTGGATTTTTGTTGTGTTTTTAGAGACTTCTCACATGTATTTATTTTTATCATTTGACTGATATTTCTATCTCAGTATTTTGATTTATAGTTCCCTAGGATAATCTTAACTTTTATTAAAACTATGCCTATGGAAAATGTTCATATAGGACTGAAGCCAGCTGCAACTACTTCAGTGAAAGTGAAGTTTGTCTTTCAGTTTGGCCTGACCAATCAAGAAAATTTACATTGAAATTATGCAAGAAGTCACTTCCAAAATTTTTTTCCTGAACTAACATATGCAAAATGCTTTAATTACATGTATGCTAAATAACTTGATCTCTGCTCAGAAAAAAAGTATCTCTTTCTTTTAAAAAATCATTTTGTACTTTTTTGACCATTTCCTATTAAATACCCGTTTCCTATATTTAGAGAATCATATTTTCAATAAAAAATGGAACCCTAAGTTTTTCACATAACCACACTTTGCAGGACCATTTTGTAGCCTATCTTCTGTTTGTCATCATGGTAGCTCCTCTTTGCATTCTCTTAGAGATAGGCAGAGGCTAAATTATAGAATCTTCTGGACCATGGTGAAATGTTTATATTTCTCCCTTCATAGATCTGCAATATTATTATGAAAACTTTGATCTCTGACAACAAGATCTATTGACATTGTGAAGATATCATCCTGTTATTGCTGTCTGATGAAATGCTGGCATGGGCTCTGGAAGAGGCAGGAAGCTAGGGCAGCTATGAAGTTGGAACTGAAGATAACAGGGGCTGAGAAGGTAGGTAATAGCAGAGGTAGCAAGAATGCCCAAATTTTGTATAACCTGTATTTTGAAATGTGTTTCTCATAAAACATGAAATTGGTATTAGAGATTCTTTTGCCACATAAAGCTGATATTTGGCCTCTGTAAACACATTGTTGTGACCTTTCATTTGGTAATTACTAACACAAGGAGAAAGTTAAAGGACATGCTTCACACAAGTAAGCTTCATTCCGTGGGTCTGAGGACAGCTGTTGGCTATCAATTTACTTCTCTTCTGCCTCATTTTCTTAGTAAAAAGAGGAGCCATGCCTAGTAATGGTGNAAAAAAAATCCCCAAATGGACAAATTTAAAGGCATGTGTATATCATAGATGATCTACACATATTTTGGTATACTTTGTTTTATCTTTATTTTTTTCTACTGTCTACGTATGAAACACCATTTGCATCACATAGTAGCAGGTAAATAAACACCTAACTTGGAGACACATTTCTGAAGATGCATGTACTTCATCACAGGGTAGCTATGATAAAGCCCACGCCTACCTCACTGACATTTCCTGCTCTGTATTACATATAAATACCAAGTCAGCAAGTCAATGTGCTTCCCGTTTCAGGTTTGACTTTTGTTTTGGGGTGTTCATTCTCTAATACAGTCAGTACCTGGTATATCATTTGCAGCATTTTTTTTTTAATGTTTCTGATAGAAAAACTACACTCCTCAATTTTTCAGATGCTTGTTTGGTTAAAGTATCCTGACCTGTTTAGGATGGACAGGAGGACGACTGCCACAGGAACATGGCTTTGTCTCATCAACACCAGGGTTCTGTAGAAATCAGCAGAAAACCTGGAGACTTTCTGGGGCCTCACATGTCTACAGTTTTCATCTCTTCAGGGAAGGAAAAATTTGCCTTTCTTTCCCATAGTTTGGGAAATGATGCAAACTGTTCAAGAGGAATTTTCAGAATAAAATAGGAAATTTCTGCATACCCTTATAATAAATAACACTGTGTGTTACACATTTACTTACTAAATTAGATGCTAAAGGAATTTTTTTTCAGTTAACACTGTAGCCTTCAGCTATCACTACCTGTGGTAGATTGAACGTCCCTGGCCCCCATAAGCTCAGAGAGAGTGGCACTATTAGGAAGTGTGACCTTGTTGAAGGAAGTGTGTCACTGTGGGGATGGGCTTTTTTGCTAAAGCTTCACTTAGTACCACAGTCCACTTTCTCTTGCTTTCTGATCAAGATGTAGCCAGCACCACTTCTGCTTGCACACACTGCTGTGCTCATGATAATGGATTGATATTCTGAAACTGTAAGTGAGCCACCTCAATTAAATGTTTTCCTTATAAAAGTTTCCCTGGTTATGGTATCTGTTCACAGCAATAGAAACCCCAAGACACCACCTTTAGAAGAGAAGATGGAGAAGCAAACGGAGGCTGCCTCTTTTTCACCTTTGTTGACATTGATCCTTGAAGCTTCCCAGAATACAAATTTGTGCTTCTCTTGCAAGTGGGGAGCACCCAGTTAGCTTAGGCTTCGTGAAAAGGTCTCACTGTTGATTTGATTCTGTCTACAGGTGATGAGACAAGAAAAATCAGCACAACAAAGGAGAAAGTGAAAAGCAATTCCTGGCACTGAACCTGAGTATTCTTGAACTTGGGTACACTGGGGAGAAACATGAAGTTGCTCAGACAACTGGACTGGAACCACAATTTTGACACTGGGTTTATAAGCTTGGGAGATCCCTCGCCTTGAAGATTTGTGGAGATTCTTCTTCTAAAGAGATCTGGTACCTGGTGGCTGCTCCAAGGCACACCAGTTGAATCTGAGACCTCATTCATTCTTTGTTTCAAGTTGCTCAAGTTCTACTCTATTATTTTTGAAGATTTAGGATAAGGGTTTATCAATGATGCCTGAACGTTATCTTAAGGCAATGGTTAGAAAGAATATTGAATGAGCTGTAGCTGTTTCTCTTTTCCTGAGGGCTTTCCTGAGTATGTGGCTAGTAACTGATTTATTTTGGGGGAGGGAGCCTAGACTTTGGAAATTGTTTCAGTTTCAATTTAATACCAACACTGAATTCTACTGTGGAATGAATGCATTTGGTACTTCTGACAAGATAATTTTGTTGCTCACTGTTAGATATTTCCCGGCAATTATTTCATTCAACTTAAAAGACCTGTTTAAAGTGTATCCTTCGAAGCTTAAAAATGCTTTGCTGTTTTCTTGAAATACATTGAATATGCAGTTTTAAGAATCCAAACAAACAAAAAAATGAAAACATAGTTCAAATTGCAGTTATAATTTTAGTGGATTCTTGTGTAGCTTCTTCTTCCCCTAAGGTGAGATACTGTGTCCTGGTTGGAAATACCTGTTTTCACCCTGACTACCTTTTTCTCAAAATTTTTATGTTAATTCATTTCTTGACTACCAAATGTGCCTGATAGTATTTGTCAACTTGGCACACATTAGAGACACCTGGGAAAAAGGAATCTCAATTAAGACTGTCTCCATCCTATTGGCCCATGAGCATGTCTGAGGGGGCATTTTCTTGATTGCTAATTGATGGAGAAGGGCCCAGTCCATTGTGAGTGGCACCTTCCTTATACAGGTGGTCCTAGGTTATCTAAGAAAGAGAGCTGAATGTAAGCCTGAAAGCAAGGCAGTAAACAGTGTTCTTCTACGGTGTCTGCTTCAGTTCCTGCCTCTGGGTCCCTGCCTCTAGGTTCCTGCCTTGATTTCCCTAGATCAAGCCAAGAAACCCTTTCCTCCTCAAGTTGATTTTGGTCAGTGTTTTATCACAGCAGCGGACAGCAAACTATAACACCAGGTGTTTATTCCCCTTATAAATATGCATATGCAACATTTTCTTGGAAAGGTTGCAGATCTCAAACCATTTTCATTTAGATTCAAGGAGAAATGAGAAAACGTGTCTCCTCTGTCAGGATGGGGACATTTTACTTGTAAGTCCATTAATACAGTACATGAGCTAGTTGCTCAAACACTCTCTACTTCAGCAACAATTTCTTATCAGGGAATACAAATGTAAATCTCAGTTTCACGAAATATAAAGCAACTTTCCAAAAATATCCCTTCTCCCAAGTGCTGCTTTCCTGCAGAACACATTCTCCGAGCTTATGGTACCACTTATTGATTAACCTCAAACCATAAAGGGCACATTCTAAACATCATGTATTTTCTATGTATCCCTTTCTAAACATTGAAACACATATAGAGGAGAACTGACCTCTCTTATGCTTGTTCCTGAACCTTCAACATTCCTCCTCTCCACCAAGGTCAGACAACTCTGCCTTCTATCTCTATTTAGCAGCCCTAGAAGTCAAACACAATCTTGTACATTTTGAAACCAGGCTTTTGTGGTGATATTTTATTTGTCTTCCCTAATAAAATTTATCTGAGGGTCAGAGGAAAAACGGGGCTGCCAGCCACTAATAGAAAAACAATAGCCATGCAAGTTAGCACACGCCCTTAATCCATTTGGTTCTCTGTGACTCCAAGGTCACATGGGGAACTAGCAGTAGGAGGTGGTGGCACACGCCTTTAATCCCAGCATCAACCTTAGAGTTCTGAAGATCCACGCAGACAAGACAGGAAGTGATGTAGCTTGGGAGGATGGGAAATTAGTTAGCAGATGGACAGGTATAAAAAGCCAGGTTAGACCGGAAGGCTCGCTCTTTCCTCCACTTCAATCCTGGGAAGTAGAGGCAGCGTTGGTGAGTGGTGGCTTGCTCCTAATTCCTCTGATCTCTGTCAGATTTTCACCCTTATTTCTTGTTCTGCGTGTTTATTAATAAGACTGGTTAGAAGTTCTTCTTACAGGCTTTGACAGTCATAATTTTCCATGCACCATGAGTTTCCATGCAGCATTAAAAATGCAGTAATAGCCAGGTGGTGGTGGCAGACGCCTTTAGTTCCAGCACTCAAGAGGCAGAGGCAAGCAGATCTCTGTGAATTCAAGGCCAGCCTGGGCTACAGAGTGAGTTCCAGGACAGCCAGGACTGTTTCTCAGAGAAATTCAGTCTCAATCAACAACAACAAAAACAACAACAACAAAGCAATAATAAAGTAGCCAGATGTTTGGTACTCAGCTATTTTCAGGATCTCCAAGGAGCAAAGATCCCTGCCTCCCCATTGCTATTTTAGAAACCATTCTAACTTTATAAAAGACTAGACTGCTGTAACTCTTCCCTAGGGGTACCCAGGTAGTAAAGAATTAGTATTTTCTTGGGTACATAAATCACACAGAGATCTTGTTTCTCCATCTCAAGTGGCTCAAATGAAACCCAGTGACTCATTAGATCCCCAAAACTTTCTCTGTCATGGCAGATCCCTAAATAACTTAACATAATTCAGGTTTGCTCAAAAGAACTTCCAAATTGACCAGACCTCTCCTACAAAGGATCTTATTAGATTATGGGCCTGACCCTAAAGATACTAATCTCTTTAAGAAGCCAGATCCGAAGAAACCAGGCCATGGCCTCTCCTACAGCTGGCAGACCCTGGATGGAATACAAATGTGTGTGTTGGGGTGGGGTGGGGTGGCCGAAGACAAAAGAGACCTAAGGCTTCCCTTGAATCCCTCTGTCCCACCACCCATTGCAGAAATGGCAGAGTACTATGAACAAATTATCCCTGTTTCTGCATTCCTTGACTTTTGACTCATCTGTTCTCTAAATCATATATGCATTCCGCTTGAGACACTAATAAACCTGCCTGCTTTCCTGAGCACCAACTTATCCTTTGTTCCCTTTCAACCTCTTCTTTGCACACAAGCCCAAATTCTAAGCATGCTTGCTCTGATACTCCAGGCTCTCTTGACATTTCTCTGAAACCCTAGTCCCCACCCCTTTGTTTCTATCACTGCATGTAGATCACTGTTGCTGACTTTAATCAAAAGGTACGAATTTCTGTCCTACTCCTCTCCACGTCCTGGACATTTCAAAAGTTACAGCTTTCTTGCTGTGTTATTTTTCTCTCAAATGCTAATAAAATGGTCCTTAAGTTTCCTATTGAGTCTGCATTAAAATTATTTTATGAATGAGATTTAGAGCCCACAAAAGAGAACCCAAATACCCAGTAGCAAACTCATTTAAATCTTCAGTCTGGTTCATTGTTATTTTAAGATAAAATATCTGTGTAGGAGAAGAATATTGTTTTTGTCAGCAATCCGTATAGTAAATGTTAATTGTACAGGCATTCTTGCTTCTTAGCTAACAAGAGGCATCAACCAGATTCTGAGTGAGGGGCTCCCTTCTCTTCCATATCCCTGTAACATTCCTTTTCTAAGGATAAAAAACCCCACTTATCTCCTGGTTCAGAACCAACCTGCCACCATCTTAGACTTAAAAGCCATTTTATAGTAAAGGCAATCTAGGCTCATTCCTGTTTATAATTAAATCTCTGTTTCTCAAGGATTGGGCTATGCCCCACCTGTAACCTTAGCTACAAATGGTTCTGTACTGCCTGTTCCAGGAATGACAATCATGTGTTTGTTTCATAAAGTTATTTATAACCATCCTGTGACCCTACCTTTGTTTCACAAGGTTATATGAGCACCTACGACTACTTTGTCATGACTACCTGTTGTTATGCTCACTTGAAACCGTGTCTTTGTTTCAATAGGTTGTTAGGAATAACTTGTTTGTCCTACTACCATAACCCCACCTATTCCCGCCCCCACCACCAAATCCCCCACTTGGAAGCCCTCTACCACTGAGCTATAAAAGCCTTGTCTTCTTCACATCCAATGCCTACTTCTCAAACCCCACCCTAGGAGGAGGCAGACCATGTACACAAATGAAAGAGGCTGCTTTAATTAATGGCTTGCTTTAATTAACTTGGCCATGATGATGTGGCTTGATGGTCTTTCTCCTCCCATCTTGGGATTAACCCTGTCTTTTTATACAAGCTTCTCCAGTCATGCTTGTTTTGAGGAAGTTCGTCTTGTAATAGGTACATGAACAACTCTAGGGGACAATACACCTGAAAGAACTTCTCTAAAGCTCCCTGGCTTTGCAGCCTTGGTATTTGAAGGATGTGTTACCTGCCAGTAAGTCAGGCATTTGGCTCTAACCACCCCTAGATTTAGAATTGGTTTTTCTTATGTGTGTGTTCATGTTAATTCATGTTCCCACATGCAAATATGTATATATCTACATGCATATATATTCAGGTATGATGTGTGGGGGAGTACACAAACACAAGCATCCACACATGTGTGGTGTGCCAACGATAATCTCAGGTGTTCTTTCAGGAGCCATCAGCCTTGTTCTGCTTCTGAGACAGGTCATTTCACTTAGTGCAGGGCTCACAGAGATGGGTGAGGTTGGCTAATTGTCAGGCAAGCCCCCATCACTCCTATCAGGAATCTGTCTCCTCCCCAATGCTGAAATTACAGGCACACAGCAACACAGTTAGCTTTTTTTTTTAAACATGGGTTCTGGGGATTGAACTCATATTCTCATATTTGTATAGCAAGCTCTTTACCCTGTGCTTCCTAGCTTGATTATTAAAAATACAATTCTACCAGTATTTTATTCATGCTGCCTCATAACTCTGCTATCAGCCTGATAGCTTTAGCATTTTATGTTTTATTTTCAATGCTGGGTGACTGGACCCAGGACTTCATGTATGATAGGCAAATGCTGTACCTGTAGCTACAAGCCCCTATCCCTATAAGTCATGCTTTATCTGAAAATCCCGATGATTGTGTGCGTGTGTGTGTGTGTGTGTGTGTGTGTGTGAATGAATGAGATAAATGTGTGATGTTTCTAGAAGCCAGAAGAGGCTTTTGCACATCCTGCATTATCACTTTCTGCCTTAGTCTCTTGAGACAAAGTCTTTCACTGGACCTGGAACTAGACTGATAGCTAGCAAACAATCCTCCTGGTTCCATGCTACCCTGAACGTCCATTCTGGCCAAGAATTGAGATTAAAGGCATCAGTGGCCCCTCCTGGCTTTTTTGTTTGTTTGTTTGTTTTCTATGAGTGCTGGGATTTAGAACTCAGGACTTCACATTTGCTTAGTCCACAGAGCCATGTCTCCAGCCCCATTAGTTTTTAGCTCCAGCCCCAGTTTTCCTTTGAAATGTTTGTCAGATTAGAGTTTCAAGTATCACTAGGGTTTGTTCTGTTTCGTGCTCTGGTTCTCTCTCTGTGTTGGGCTTTCTTCATCTTCTATTTCATCGGGTGTCTCTGTCTTCACCTTATTGTCTCCATTCCCCTGGGTTTGTTGCTGTGATTCTCATTTATTGACATGTTTTAAATCTTCACTCGAATCTCTTATCATGTGACCACTTTGTAATTTATCTTACATGAGACAGATAATCTTTTTCTTAAATTTGTCTCTTGAGTTCACTAAAGTCTGTTGTTTCTTCTTCTGGATATTTTGTTATTGGTGGTATTTATTCACTCTAAATATCTAAATCGAGATACCTTTTTATCTTAATATTGTATTTATTGAAGTTCTTGTACATTTATGAGAAATATGGCACATTTCAGATGAAAGTCCTGAAAAGTCACAAGTCTACCTATGCATAGAATATGCAGAAATCAAATTTTGGGATTCTGAATTCTTGTTGGGTGTTTCTGAAGGGGATGTGGCCAGAAATGTCATTTTTCTATTACCATTCCATTGAGGCTATAGCAATGACAAGAGGAACACACAACAAAATAGTATGTGCTGCACTCTGTCCTAGACAGAGAGCAAGAGCAGTGAATAAAACAAGGTCCCTGTCTCTAGGAGTCTTCCTATATATTATTGGAGGAAGATGAAGAATACACAGATTAGATAGCCAACATTATATTTATCATCTTAAAATGCCATGAATGGAAAGCAAAAGTGTGGTGTGACAGAGAATGCCTATTCTGGGTCTACTCAACTAGTACTGTCAATAAGGGCTTCTCTGATGGTGTCATTTAATATTAACTTAAACAGTCATGTTGATGAGACCTTATGCTATGGGTATAGCTTCTGACATTACTAGGAGGTAGTCATCATCTCAAAATAAATTCCCTGAACCTCTGGTTCTTACAATCTTTCCACCCCCTCTTCTATGAGCTGAACAAGAAAGACAAGAGACATGCCTAAGTGGATAGGAGAAACACCATGTGGTCTCATCCCTACAAAAGAATTATAGGCAACTAGGGAATATGGAGAGTAGGAAAAACAGTCTTCTGCAGGGCAGAGCACACCAATTGGTTATCCAATACCAAGTGGTCAGCCCTGAAAACATATATACAAGTAATATTATATACACTGAGCAGACTATACGTAGGAATATATATGTTTATACATATACATATATGCATGTAATAGGAATTAATAAAAAAACAGGCCATGAATTTGAAAGCCAGGAAGGAGGGGTATATGGCACTGGTTTGGAGAGAGGAAAGGGAAGTGAAAAAATGATGTAATTATATTATAATCTTAAAAATAAAGGAAAAAAATTCTAAAAAAAAGATTAGATTTTAAAGCATCATGAATAGCCAAAAAGGAAGAATCAGGTAAAGAATTTTTTAAAAAGAGATAGCAACTAAGCTTAGCATATTTAGGAAACAGGATGAAGGGCAATGTGGCTGAAAACAAGCAAAATGATGAATGAATTGAGAGGCTGAGAGACGCGGGAAGGAGTCTGACCATGCATAATGAAAACCAAACATTCACACTTAATGTGACCCCATTAGAGGGCTTTATTTCATTATTAAGTTTTTATTCATTCATTTATTTTTGAGGCAGTCTCACTGTGTAGCTAAGGCTGGCCCCAAACCTGTAATCCTCCTACCTCAGATCCTCAGAATGTTGTGATTATGGACCCGTGTCACCTCATCTGACTCAAGCTAGAGTTTTGCATGGAAGGAAGGACTTAAACTGGAGGAGACACAGAGTCAGAGCACTGCGTAATAGAGTCATCAGCCAGAGCACTGCGGAATAGAGTCATCTGAGCTCTAGGATCTGGTACTTCCCGACCAGTCTGTTGTCTTCTTCTGAACATCATTTCTCAAGAGTAGTGACACACACAAAGTACCTCAGCCTCTTCTGTCACTTTCAAGACTGATTCAAAGGAACCTCCATGGTGCCTTGTCTTTTCCTGACTAACCTGGCTCTGTGCCATACTTCTTTGTGTTTTTATCAAAATGTACTACTCAACAAAGGAATTCTTCATAGGACAGGACTACTTACTTAACCTAGAGTAAATAATAAGGTTTTAAGGAGAGGTATCAGCTCAGGAAATAACGAAGCTTTCTGGTAAACTAGAAGGGTCTACTAGGTGGTTTCATGCACTATAAAACCTGTCTTTATAATCAATCAATATATAAGAGGTAGAGAGAGAGCCAGTTAGAAGGGAGCCTAGGCATGGAGCCAATTTTATTTTGATGCCAAATAGCAAATCTCCCAGGAAGTAGAATGAATTTGTCACCTAAAGACTATGCAAATAGTTCCTCACCTGAAGACTGAGTAGCATCCAAATGCTCAGATCTGGCAGGAGGTCCTATCGTTTCTTCTCAAATCATGCTTTGTACTTTCCTTGTGTGCTGAGATATTTATTCTGCATGTTCCTCATGCCATTGCTAAAGCCTCCAAGGAATGATAACAAGAAAGCTGCATTTCTGGCCACATTCCCTTCAGAAACACCCAGCAAGAATTCAGAGTGCTGAAATGTGAATTCTACACACTCTCTGCCTAAGCGGACTCATGAGGTTTAGGGGTTTTATACATAGCCTGCCTGTTTCTCATAATGTATGAGAACTTCAATAAATACAG
>LZPO01076131.1:72604-98437 GCA_001675575.1 Neotoma lepida
GGCCTCTGCATCAGCTCTTACCTCCAGGATCCTGCTCTGTTTGAGTTCCTGTCCTGACTTCCTTTGATGTAGAAGTGTAAGCCAAAAAAATCTCCCCACCTTGCTTTTGGTCATGGTGTTTCATCACAGCAATAGAAACTCTAACGAAGACAAAGTACTTTATAATAAGTCAGTCTGATCATAAAAATATATACTTCTTATTTCACATATAAATGAAATAAAGCATAATTTTTAACTATAAGATTGTATCTGTACAATTTCTTATCAAGTTCATTTTGCGTTACTATGACAAACTATCAGATACTGGGTATGTTATAAGGAAAAACATTTCTCTTTTATTGTNTTTATTGGAGACTGAATACCCTCAGTTCAGGTAGTTTAATCTGCCAAGAGTCCCTGGTGGATGGCACCACAGAGAGGGAGCGTGTATGGAAGAGGCCAAAGGCCTGGTCTCCTTTGAAGAAATGGAATTCAGTCCCGAGTAAGAGAAAGCACTATGTAAACAAAGTGGACATTAATCCTGTCTGTAGGTGGTATCTCCAAACTGAGTTACCTCCCAAGAGGCCCCAGTTAAATGCTCTACCACCTCCCATACTGTTACATTAGTTAAAGATTCCCAGGACTTCAGCCTTTCAGGTATAGTTGTATCCAAACCACAGCTCATCTCCTCTTCTAGGTATCTAACTTCATAATGTTTCCCAGGAAGGCTTCTAACACACTACGAAAGAAGGCAGAGGGAAGTGGCTTTATTTCAGTTCTGAGCAGCCAAGTTGGCCAATCAAATGTAGTCTTGCCTTTAAAAGCTATTTGTTTGTCATGAAGAGAGACACAACAGCAACTGTATGTAATGAAATAGATTACTACAATAAATCAATGAGTAAATAATGAGAGAACAGGAAGATGTGAGAAGTACCAGCTGAAGGAAGGCTGGAGGGTAGGTAGGGTTTCATGTGACTGCAAGCAGGGAGGGTGGAAGCAGAAGGACGTTTCTAGGTTAAAGACAAGCAGGCATGGAAGCATGGCTCCTCTGCTTTCCTTCAGAGCCTGATCCTTTAGTTTATGTCTTAAATGGGCCACAAATGTTCCATGCATATATTTTATGTCCAAGGGTCTGCTCGCCATAGGAAGTGAAGATGGAACAACAATTAAAGAAATCAGTTTGATCCATAGTGGGGCTTAAAGTCTAGAGAGAGGTAGTTAGAGGGAACCCCTGGCTCCGTAGTCTGCTGTGAGAAAAAAAAAATCCAACATGTCTTTATAATGAGGGATGTCTTCAGAGAAATGGATATTGAAAACGTAATAAATATGTCGTAACTGCTATGGAGGAAGCTGAGAGGGTGATGAAATAACCCTGCTTCTAGTTGGAACTAGTCAGCCTTACACTGGAAAACTCGGGAAAGGTACAAAAGTCTAGAAATCTAGTATCAAGCAATAGCTCCCAAGTCTGCATAGGCCTCTTTCCAAATATCCTGTCTCTTAGCTTTTCATACTTTCTATAATGACACATGATGTATTACATTGTATTAATTACTCAGGAGACAGACTGTCAGGTGAAGATATCTCTACAGAACATTCACTAGGGAAAATGTCTTTGATGGGCATGTGTTGCTTTGGGCCCTTAAGCAGACTCATGAGAACCATTTCAAGACCCTTGCCTATTGTGTCTGACCTTTCTCTCAAGTATGAATCGCATTTCCCTGTTTTGTTTTAATCTTTTGAATTTGTCTGTTTTAGGTTGGTGAGGTGAGGAGCGACATAGAAATTAAATCCAGTTATTTAAAATAATACACTAGACATGGTGATGGTACATTCTGTATTCTGTTCTGCTTGTTACCAACGAGCACTAATATATTTTGTTGTGTTTTAGCAGAAGGTTAACGTTTTCACCTCATACACCCACACTCAGCTTTCTCTTTCTCAAGTCGGCTGAAATCTGCTCAATGCTGATATTAGTTACTCAGGCCTCCTCTAACACATTACTGTTACAATACGACAATAAATAATAATTTTCTCATTTGAAACAACAAGAGTTTTAAAACAACAATGCACTCTCATAAGGTTCTGGAAGAGTCCAAGCCAGTAATGCTGGGCCATGATTAAGACGGGAGCAGAGCTGTCCTGAAAATCCAAGGAGCTGCCCTGCCTAGCTTCCTCCTACAGCAGTGGCTGGGGACCCTGGCAGATGGCTGGACACTGTAGTCTTCATGGCCAGCGCCTCAAACATCTCCTGCCGAGTCTTCACGTCACCATCTGTTCTGTGCCGTACAATCCTCTCTGCCTCCTTCTTACAGGAATCCATGTGATTGCATTTGGGGCACTCCAGCTGGATAATCCATGATAATCTTCCATCTCAAGAGCCTTCAATTAATCACACCTGCATAGTCTTTGTCATAGAAGCCAGCAGTCACAGGTTTCAGGGATTCAGAAGGCCATTTTTTTTTTCAGCCTGCTGTAGTCTCTTTGTCACATCTGAGCTGCCTGGAGCAAGCCCTACCTTTATGTAGTTCATCAGTTTAAGATGGAGATAGAACTTGAATTCTGAACCCAAGGATTCTCTCTGGATGTCTGTTCTGGGCATTTCTGTCATCATGTGGAATTCTGTTGATTATGCCTTTGGCTATTGTCACTGTTGATGTTGGTTGAGACAAAGTCATTCTGTTTGGAATACCCCAGGCTCTGTTTTGAAGACTAAAACCTTCAATGGAGCCCTCACCCTCACCATTGTCCTTGAATAGGTATCTCTTCAGTCCCTGCCTTCTTCTGCCTGCTCTCCCGTTCCCAGGAGTCCTTTCTTTCTTCTACAGTATATATAGTTTCGGTCAATAAACCAGGTATTTCAACAGCAGACACCCTCTGTCACTGGAAGCTGATTCTCTATATTTTCAAGAGCCATGAGGGCAAATATAAAAGGTGAAAATGTTGGCTATAGTCAAAACTTCAAGAATTCACACAATGTAAAACATCTATAGGATATCTTTCTTAAAAAAGGGATTAAATAGTAACTAAGCAAGTGTTTATGAAGTGATATAAATTTAAATTCTCTCAAAGTCAAGAAGAAACACAGAGCTCCAGATGTAGTCAGTGGGAGAACACTTGCCTAGCATACGATTTCAGTATCCAGCACTACATAACACACAAATAGCAGGAACCCCAAACAGTCCACAGCAAACCCTAAAGAAGAGATCAGAAAGTATTTGAACCAAATAATAACTGACATTAAGACAGACATCTCTGCTTCCAGCTTACGGCTGCAGATGTAAGCTCTCAGCTGCTGTTACAGCCCTGGCCTCCTGCTATCTCTGCTCCACCATCACGGACTCTAACCCTTGGGAACCATAACCCCCAAACAAACTCCTTCTTTTATATGTGTAAAATGACATACTAAATCTTGCTAGATATATTAAACAGTATTAGGGGCTGGAGCGATGGCACAGTGCTTATGAGCACTTGCTGCTCTTCCAGAGGACGTTCAATTCCTGATACTTATGTCAGGAAGCTCACAACTACCTGTAGCTACAGCTCCAGAGGATACAGATGCCTTCATCTTGTCTCCACAGGTAACGATACTCATACAGAGATGCAAACACATATATATGCACACACATACACACACATTATTAAAAATAACAAAATAATCTTTCATTTAAGGCAAATATTAAAAAAAGAAGACTGAGCTGGGTGGTGGTGGTGACTCCTTTAATCCCAGCACCCAGGAGGCAGAGGCAGGCGGATCTCTGTGCGTTTGAGGCCAGCCTGGGCTACAGTGTGAGTTCCAGGAAAGGCTCCAAAGCTACATAGAGAAACCCTGTCTCAAAAAAAGAAAAAAAAAGAGGACTGAAATCCAGTGATGTGTCTTATTTCAAGAGGACAAGGAGAGGATATTAAACCTAAGCAAGAGAAAGTAAATAATTGATAAAAATCAGCCAACAGTAGCATAGAAACCAAATACGTATTAGAGAAAGTTAGCAAGTCCAAATTGATATATAGAATAATAAAGATCATGGAAAATGAGGAAAACGGACTAAAGTTCATCAAGATTCCAATGGAAAGTGGATCATAAACATGAACCATGCGAAGAGCAGCACTGGATATTTGGGGAAAGGACCCTCGTAAAGATGCTGGTGCTGTATTCCTAGCCTTCAGCTTTAAATATCACTACTAAGTAACTCATCTCTCCTTAAAGGCAGCGGAAACTGAAGTTCACAATGATTTCCCCATCCTCTAGTCTAGAAGGGAAAAAAAATAACGGTGACTGGAATGAGCTCCCCAAGTTCACAGTGTTGAAAACCCAGTCTCTAGTGCACCAGAATCATTAAGGACCATTAAAGGCAATGATGTCCAGGGGGCAGCCTCCAGCAATGGACTGACATTATCCTGCAGGACTAGGTCAGTCATTGATGGAGTGATGTGGTGCTTAATCTTGACTGCCAACTTAATGGGATTTAGAATTGCTATGGAAACAAATCTTATGGCAAATGTCTGGTTACTTAGGGTAGGAGGACCATCCAATATATAGGTGATAACATTCCATGGGCTGTGCCTGGACCTGAATAAGCAGAAACTGAGCTGAGTCCTCTGCTTCTGTACAATGTGACCAGGCACTTTGAGCACCTATCCTCAGGACTCCTCCGCCATGACTGATTGTACCCCCAAACTGTAAGCCAAAATAAACTTTTATCCTTAAGTTGCTCTTGTCAGATATTTCATTGTAGCTACCAGATGAGTAACAACACAAGTGGGTGCTAGCGAAGGTTGGTTTGTGCAACTTTCTCCCACTCCTGCTGGTTTTATGCTTTTTTTTTTTTCATGGTGTAGCATAAATCTTTCCCCCAGATACAAGGTTTGGACTTTACAAGATCCATAACTGCTCTTTATAAATCACTCACTTTCAGGAATTCTGCTAGCACCACAAAAAAAAAAATGAACAATGACAAATGGCCTAATGTTCAATTCTATGTCTACTACAGATGGTAGAAGTATCCATTATTTTGAAGAGCTATTTTGAAAATAGGATGTGCAATGTCTAAAACGGCAGTTGAAAGAGAGGGAAAGGGTGTGAGAGTAGGAGTTGGTTAATAGTGTCTGACCTCCAACTCTTGAGGAACAACAGAGAATAAAGCCACACTTGACACTAAATTACCCAGGTGCCCTTACTCATGAGATCTGTGAGTTGAAAGACTCTTGAGGACAGGCATTGGACTAAAAGGTAACAGGTCTTTAATCCATAGATTATTGTCAAACAATGGCAGCTGTGAGAATACTCTAGTAATAAAAGCAGGTGGCTTTTCTGAAAGTCTGTCTTTTAGGGACACAGCAGTCACTTCCAAAACAAAAGGAATTCTGACCTTACACTTAATCTCCAGAAAAATTGCGATGGCTCCCAGGGAGAAGCGTGTTGACTGAAATTCCAGTATTCAGTATTTAAAAACCGTTTTGGTAGTGTTGTCTCCCTAGCACCTCACACTCACAGAGTGAGTGTGGGTGTGGGTTGTATGCTTCCTGCTGTGTGCATCTCCTTGCTGAATTCCCAATTGGCTCTGAAAAGCTAGGTCAGTGGGCTGATGAGAACTGAGATGCTGTCGGCTGGGAGACATTGCAGGATGAGGAGATGCTGCAGGCTGTGTGTTTAGCGCGACTCTTCAAAACAAATCGGCAGAATGTCTATTGCCATACGTGTTGAGTGCAGCCTTGAATTTTGATAGAGGGAGGGGGAACCCAGCACGCCTTTCTCTACTCCTCTCTTCCTTGTCACATCAGGCTATGTTGGGAATTGCTCTCCTGGGAAGCTTCAGAGTGAGGAATTGGTGGGTGGAGCAGAGAGAGGAAGGGAGAACTCTCTGGGGAAAGCCAGGATACTGCAGTGGTTTCCTTAACTCTCTCTGAAATTCAATCAGTGGTTGGAAAAAATTAGAATGTTTGAAGAATGATGGCCAAGGCAGTGTGAAAAAAAGGAGGGGACCATGAGGTGTATGTGTGGGGTGGGGGCGGGGGTGGGCGTGGATCCAGTAGGGCCAAAAGCAGCTGAGCAATGTGATGCCCCAGGAAGTAGAAGGTGAAGCTCTGTGACTGCTTAGGAGCTTGGATCCATCCGTGGAGAAAGCAGAACTGTCCTTTGCTGCTTTGGAAAATGTCCACATATGTTGTCCACAGTGCTGTCAGGGTGAGGCAATCCAGGCCATGTTTCAACAATTCCCTCCTTCATCCAGTGAGGAAAATAGTCATCAAAGCAAACCTTCCCACTTGGCTACTCATTTCTCTTGGGCTTTCTTCATGCCTAAATACCAGACCCACTAGCTGTGATCACAACCTCCTGAAGCAGACCCCAAACTTAGACACTGATTGTGTACTGAATGATCTCTAGGGAAAGTGCATACTTTCATATGTTTCATAAATGTGGCAAGAGGAATAAACCATTTTTTTTTTAAATTTAAATAGGCAGATGATTCAGCGAGGAGAATGGGTGAGAACTGTACAGGACTCATACCAGATAAAGTTATGGAGTGGAAAAAATAATGACTGTTTAGTCTTATGATCTGAGCTCTACTTATATCTAGATGTTCATGGGCATAAGTATCTAGTCCTATTGCACATCTATTACTATTATGCTTAAGCTCATGATTGTAACAGAACAGAGCCCAGAGTGTGTGAAAATGATTTGGAAAAAGCAAACTGCTGGGCAGCAGGCATTGCTAATGTTTTTATGTAAATAGAAATAGGGATATGCCATGAACAGGTATATAGAATCTGCTCTCTGAGAAAAGCCATTACAAAACTTAAGAAAGGTCTGTTTTCTTTGAAAGTGTATGAGCCTGATGAGATAGAAATAATCTGAATGCTATTAATAATTCTTTGTGTATGTGTGCTTATGAACACACATGTTCATTAGGTCAAGAAATGCACAACCCAGCACTGTATGCGTGAAAAACAATGAACTTCATGACACAATGTTTACAATACTAGTACTTGTTAAGGGAATGGGTGGAAGAAGGAGATGACAAGGTGGAGTCCTTAGCACTCTGCTCATGCTTGTGTAAACTGGAATGCTCAGTGGCTTTATTTTTATTTCATTTCATTTTTTTTCCATTTCATTTCATTCTATGCTTTCTCTTTTACTGGAGGAGAGTGTATTGGAAGGCAGTACAAAGCCCAGGTAGTTGAAATGTATTGAGCAATCAAGAGATATTAATATTGAAAACACATCCCCTACTAAACTGTTTGCTAATTTTGCCTCCTGGATTCCCGGTGCCAGTTCGACACCTCATTCTTGCTGAGTTCTGGTACACCTCACAGAGAATATGGCACAAGGCAGGTGCACAGTAATCCAGGAATTTTGTGCAGTTCAGTGGGAAAACTGGAGTGTACTGGGGATGAGGATCCAAGACTAACAGGCATGTTATGGGGAAACATGACTCTGGAGGCTTTGACACTTGTGACAATAACAAGAGGGTTCCTGGCATACAGAGAACATCTATTGTTCCTTTTAACCCCTGAATCCCTTTCCTCTTGAACCTTACAGTGCTGTGAAGAGAATATGACAATATGACGGCATTAAAAACTCTGAACATTGGGTATCTATACTTAGCATCAGCCTTCTCTTTAACAACAGCCTAGGAGACAGGCCATTCANGAACTCACAAACATGAATTCTCTCTTATGCTCAGCATGCATTAGGATGGCTGAGTTACCGAGGTGGAAGACAAATTGGGCATTATGGAGGAAGAGGGTGTCTTGTTTCCTCCTTAGGTACTGAGGGAATACACACTCTACTTTGATTTTATTTACAGTCTCCTGATTTTCCACTAAGGGGTCCCTCGGGTTTCATAGCTTTCTGGTTCTCCCCAATAGACAGCGGAGACGACACGGGCGCACAAAGACATTCTGCCCTCGAAAAAGCAGTCTCGCGATCACCTAGCAGTCCGGTTTTATGTACTCAAACTTGTGAAGAAGACATCAGTCAGTATGGTGGCCATTACTTTAAGAAGTAGCCGCCAATGGAATTGCCTACGGCAAATGTCTCGGTTTACTTTACTCTGAAAGTTTATTTTATTGTGTCTTCTCATTTAAAATACTGGACCCTATATGGGTGATTTTTCGTCAAACGGAATAAAGTGTCTCCGCTTTTTGATATAAGGAAAACTTCCGTGATATATTTAGGCAATGATTGGGAACAGGAATGAAACAAAATCTCCGGTTCTGGTATTTCTGTGATTTCTCTCCACTTAGTGGTGCATCTTGTTATTTTCTGTTTCCTCATTGAAGTCCATATTCCATACTAAGTCTGTGCCCCTTGTGGTGTCCCTGGATAACTCTCTAGGAGCAGAAGTCTCTTTTTGAAAGTTCCAGGGGTCTGGCTTTGTCGGATCCTCCCTACCTCTTGGAGCCTTTAATGATGGGTCCTCCAGGCATCTTCCCTCCTCTAAAGCCCTCCGACCAAGAAGCCGAGGGATTTGGAACCATGGATTTACAAGGTTCAGGAGCCAAGAGAGTCCACAGAAACCCTGGAGTTGAGAATGACATCTCCTCTGTCCAATCAAAGGTGCAGGTTTCTCTCTGGTCCCCGCCTCCCTTTCCCCGCGGCCCCAATAACTGCACTCTGAGGCCCCGGCTTCTGCTGTCAAGTAGCTAGGGTGGGCTCCGCCTAGGCAAGGAGTGGCGCCGGTGGGAGATGCGCTCCCAGCTGTTTGCCGCGGGAGCAGCGGGAAAGCTGTAGGGCCAGGCAGCACGGAAGCGACAGGAGAGGGGAACAGGTAGGAGGCAGGCTCGCCCTTCTGCAGAGCGCAGGGAAGGCGTGCTTCCCAGAGGCCACCCAGCCCCTGCCCCGCCCTGGTTACCCCGGCTCCCGGGGTCGCTGTTGCTGTCACCGCAACACTGATGACACCAGATCAGAAGATGGGGTGGAGGGGGTGATCAGGATGCTGGAGCCGGGGCGACGCACTGGGAAGGGTTGCTGAGAGGGGCGCGAGGGGCAACGCGTCTGGGCAACTTTCCTTGTAGAAGCTGCCGCTGCCTGCCGGGTCGGGCCTGGGGTTTGACCTGTCGATGTTGCTGGGGGTTGGGGAGCGCAGACGTGCCAGCTGCCCGAACCGCAGGTCTTCTCTGCATCTCAACTGCTCCGCATGCCAGGCGCCGCCTGTTCCCCTCCCCCTCACCTGCGGGGTACCTCCAGTGCAGCGCTGGCTGCGGGTGCTTGCAGTAAGGGAGGAAGGGGCTGGTGCGTCCCCAGGCTAAGAACTAGCTCCCTTTAGGCGTGCGGGCTGGGGAGAATCCCTGCATTTTCTGATTAATCCAGTCTGAGGAAAAGCCAGGGTTTCTCCTCCAGGAGGTGCTGCGGACTGGGCAGGGCAGAGAAGCAGCTTGCCGCCTGCTCCACTGTTTCCTACCGGGAACTACCACTTCATCTAGTCAAATGACTGTCAGGATGGACCCCAAAGCAATCTCCCTGGGTGACCGCATTTGGGCACTAGGTGTTGGCTCAGTGCCGATTTCTGCTGGAAACAGATTGCTGGTAGNAGTAGGGAGAAGAATTGCAGGGAAATCAGACACCCTTCTGGGAAAATTCCTGAAAAAATGGGATGGTGGGAAAGAAGCAAGAGAGAGGTGTAGCCGTTTCTGGCTGTCCTGTTTTTCATGCCAAATCCAGCATGGGCATCTGTACGTGTGCCTGTGTATGCCCATCTCCAAGGTGGAGCTATATATAGCTCCTGCGCAGCCAGCCTGGTTTCCTTGCTGCTGAGCGGGCNGCCTTGGCCTTCTCAAGCAATCTGCAAGCACTGGGTGGGAGGGGCGAAATGGAATCAAATTCTTCATTAGGGGGAAAGCCANGGAAGAGAAACTTAGAGTAACAAACCCCCACATGGAATAACAGTTTTGCAATGCATAGAAATCAATGTTTTCCAAAATTATTCTGANTGCATTCTTGGGTCTTATCCNGCGTTTTGAAGAATCATGGTGCATATCGACCATTGCAGCCTGAANTGTAACATACATCACATTAATACATGACTTATTTGCATTCTTTTATTGACTCATTGGTGCACAATGTTGTACACATGCTTGCATTTTTCTTACTTGGACTTAAATGCATTTGTGTGGTAACTTATAGCTAGCTGCACTGAGGGGTCTGAAAAGGACCCACCCACTTTTCAGGATGCAGGATTGTGGTACTGGTAGGGTCATTGGAGGCAGTTTTGATATAATTCCTTGGACATATTTTTCTTGTGGCTTATATAAATTTGTGCTGATGTGATATTTCAGATTTATCTGGATTTTTTAAAAAGATGTTTATATATTTATTTTTATCACTGTCCAAGATTATGTATTTCCTGATGATAGCCTTTCCACTGTCTTAAATCAGAAAAATTGAGATTCAGAGGGAACAAATAGTGTGCTTAAAATCTTCCACAAATTTCAGCTCTACTCTGACCAAAGCCTGCTGTGCATGCACACACAGCTTCTCTTCAAACAGCACGCTCTGCAGTTTTCCATAATTATTGGTCCCTGTAATAAATTTAAATAGTGTTGATATCAGCAACAATGTGAGCTGGGGTAACTCATTTGTTCATTTGTTTGTTTGTTGCTTTATGGTTTTTTTTCCCGAATTAATTTTTAGTTTCCTAGATATTACTCTAATATATCAGAGTGAGCTGGTGGTGTTGAATATTGTTACCCTGACTGCCTGCCTATCAGATTTTCGGAGTGTTTNATTCTCTTAGAATTTTAGTTCCATGGTATTCCAGGGAAGGATAACAGAGTTGACTCCAGTTTATCCTGAAGCTTCTCTTAAAAGTCTGTGCATGGTCGAGTAGTGGTGGCACACATCTTTAATTCCAGCACTTGGGAGACAGNGGCAGGTGGATCTCTATGAATTCAAGGCCAGCCTGGTCTTCAGAGTGAGTTCCAGGACAGCCAAAGCTACACAGTGAAATCCTGCCTCAAACAAACAAACAAAAAATTGTGCTTGTTTTCACTGCGGGAGTGGGTACACAATAGGTTGTAAATAGTAGAAATACTACTGATTTTTAATCCATAGCTTGAGTCTCTTTGGAAGATGATACATGTGNAAACCTCATTCCACTTAGTCTTATGCTGGTCATTTTAGGTATCTATCTGTTTTATTATCTAGCTACACAAAGAAATGCTTTTCTGAAAAACATTTGTGCTAATTAAGTTTTCTATGCTGACACAAACTACAGTCATCTAGAAAGAGGGAACCCTAATTGAGAAATTGTTACNCTCAGACTAGCTTGTTGAAATGTCTGTTGGGATTTTCTTAAATTCTAATTGTTGCAGAAGTGACCAACCCATTGTGGGCAGCACCTTCCACACTTAGCGGGGCTTAGGCTGTGAAAGAAAGGTAACTGAACTAGCCAGAGATTGATGCAGGAGTAACCAGCCCACTGTGGGCAGTACCATCCCTACTCAGGAGGGCTTAAGCTACAAACTAAAGGTAGCTAAACTAGCCAGAAAGAGGAAGTCAGGAAGCAGTGTTCCTCTATGGTCTTTGCTTTGGTCTGTGTATTCTCACAGCAACAAAAAACCAACCGGGATATTATGACCTGTATTACTTTATAGTTGTCACACTGAAAGTTCTAAGTTGGCTCAAAGTTATCCCCTGAAAATGTATCATCGCTGAAAATTATTTACATAGGTGCTGCAGTGATTTGAGACTCATCTATTTGTCAATAGACAGCAGAATTGAGGGCTACTTTGGGGAATGCTGGCTCCATTATCTTGCCCATGATGACCAAGGGCTGATGTGAAGGTGTTTCTGTATTCTTACCCCAGGATGATTCAGTTTTCTAACACAGGTGATGACTAGATTCTGTTTATGCCATATATTCTTTATGCATCCAACTAGCGAGTTAGGTGAAAGAAAGACTAGATTTCTGCAAGGAAGAACATTCCACATAATTGCCTTAACCACACTCCCCCACCCCCCGAAAAAAACTCAGCAAAGATGAAATCACCACTGGTCTCTTGGACATCCTCCATGTTCATTTTCTCATTCTTCAAATCTCTTGCATCTCTAGTCCCCACCATACCAGTCACAGTGAATTGGATGCACTTTCCATGGTACATGTGTTATCACCCTCCACACACACAGCCTTCAACATGTTCCATTCTCTGCCNTAAATAACCCATTTGCCTTGTATCNATCTAATCTCTTGATATTTCTAGTCAAATGCTACCATTTCTACAGGCAAGTTGTCTATGCTCTGCATCTTATCCTAGAACCTGCTCCCTCTAAGTCACTGGTAAACTCCTTGTTTTACAAGAGCAGTATTTGCTTTTTGCTTATTAGCATTCTGGCTATCGTTCTTCTTTTCTAACAGTCGTTTTCCATGGTTTTCCCCTCTTCTGCCAAATTTCAGTTGTAGACACCACAATTATCTGTTGTCAAATTGTCTTACTTCTCTAAGCCTCCTTTCTTGGTCTCCCTCCTAGTTTTGCTTTCTTTTCCAAGCTCTCAAATGACATATTTCCTTCTGTAGTTGCATTTCTGTTATGCTCCTGGTAGTCNTGAATACTGTCCTGGTTAAGAATGTAGGCTGTNGGGAAAAGTCTTCATTATGCAGATATATGAATGCCAGCAATAGGGTCTACAATAACACTGGAGAGGCTTTTCTGACCTTTACTCCAACACTACATGTAAAACATTCAAGACAGAACTTGGGCCACCGTAATTATTCATAAGTAATAGCTGTTAGAGTATTATTTGTAATGATAATGTAAGTAGCAAACACCACTATTTGCCTATCCCTATTGATAGGCATCAGCCCTGAGCTGGCCTTTAGTAACAGAGGCTATAACTTTCCAGACAATTTTGCTTATAGCTAATACTTTTTAAGTCTTCCTTTCATCTAGAAGTATTTGCTATCTATTCAGTAGTATATCTGTTCTTATTCTAAATTCAAATGTGTATCCTCTATTATGCACTGCTGTTATAAACCTGGATTGGTATAGTGGCCAATAAGTCTGCCAGCATAGAAGCTCTAATGCAAGATGCCACAGATGACCCAAGTATGTTGTGTGTTAGATTTGCACTATTAATTCTCTTTTATTTTGAAACTTTTTATTGGTAGCAACANATATTTTGGTTCAACTTCTAAGGAGGGCTGAGTTGTGNGCCATTGGCAATGTAGCAGAAGGATGATGCATTGTTCACTATGGTTAAATGGATGGCCTATTGTGTAAAATTATATTAAAAAGTATGTAAANTCATAGTTATGTTGTTAAACTTAATTTCAGATAAAATTGAAAATAAATTTGATTAAAAGAAATTATATAATCACNAAGGAACAATTAGAAATAAGATTAGAAATAAGAAAATAGAGAAGTGTATTTTCCCTTTTCTTTTCACTGTGCTTACTGTGCAGAGCAGGCTGGACTTGAACTCACAGAGATCTGNCTGCCTCTGCCTCACCAGTGCTAGGATTAAAGGCATGTGCCACCATGCCTAGGTTATCATTGTTCTCATTACCGTCAGTGTGCATAGATATTTGCAATTTGTATCTTTGGCTATTGGGTATAGTGACAGTAACTTTTTCTTCACATCAGACACTAGACACATTGATTTCACTGACTATTGTTATTAAGGATGTACATATGACTTCCACGTAATCTTTTGTGTCCATAGTGTCATTAGTGCTTTGAGATTTTCCTCAAGAACATAAATATACATGTTCTGCATTTATGGTCATTTCTTTATCATAATTTATTAAAAGTTNCTAGTGAAGACAAATATTTGTAGATACTGACAGTTTCTGAAAAGCTCACACACAGATTTATGTTCTGACAATGGCTACACCAATTCATTAACACTTGGTATTATGGCTTTTACAGGTGACTGTTTTGATGGTAAGTTACATATTGAGTTCTTTTACTTTGTTTTTTTGTTTTTCTGTGCTTTGTGGTGAGTTTATGGAATGTCATACTCATTGGGTACCTGTGCTTCTCCATTTGTGAAACTGGCTTGACTCAGGGCACTCACATGATCCTGATAGAACAGGACATTTGCAAAAGTGTTTCTTCTCCTGATTGCTGCCCTTGGTATTATTGGGGGAACAGAGTACAAGCAGTGGGGTTTGAAACAAGATTCACTTTGTACACAGGCTGATGACTTTGAANTCACCATATAGTTCAGATCGGCCTTGAACTTGTGGAGATCCATTTATGTTAGTCTCTTGAGTGCTGGGATTGCAGATGGGAGTTGCTGTGCCTGGCTGTGCCTTTCTAGAAGCATGCTTTAACATGAAGATACTGATAATTTTGCTGTTGTTTATCAATTCATTCACACTGCTACTTCATATAGTGTCAAAGCTCTGAGAGCGTTCTGCCACCTAACAGAACTGAATATAAAAGCTCGCCTATGAGTGCCATACTGCTAACTTCTTTTGTCCTCTAAAGCAAAATTGAACTTGTGTGTATCTTATGTCTATCCTTATGTCAAGTGGCTCCTGGGGACACATATAATATAATATCAGTCTATTAAGATAACCTTTATTCTTCATGTGGTTCTTCCAGTAAGTAGATGGCTCCTTAACTCTTTCTGAGCTCCATTGTCCATTCCAAAAATACCACAGGGCAAAATGTACAACAGAAGATATTAATGACCAGGTTACTCAGTCAGAGCAGGGCACACTGTTTGCACAATTATCTGAATGACTCAAGCACTAAATCTGTTTCTGCTAGGATTATCCAGATGGTCCTTAATTCACTGGATAATTGCTCAGCCCTGTGCTTGCTGATGTAGACCTGAGCATGTNGTGCCTTTCTTGTACTGTTTTGTGGCCTCTTTATAAATGCTTCTGATTGGTCACTTTAGGTTCCTTATGTGAGTTGGTTAACCTGGCCCTTAACCTGCTCTCTTAGAGATATCAAGAACTATACAGTGTGTGGTAGCAAACCCCAATCAGTTAACTCCAAGCAGGTCACCACTGTGTAGCTAGTATAAGGTACTTAATCTTTTTAACACTTTGTTTAATTTTTTTTTTTTAAAGATGCTCAGTGTTCAGAGATCCCCTCCTCTCTGGTCTTCTTTTCATTTTCCCATCTCACGTCCCTAGCTGTTTCTCCAAAGCAAATTTCGTAATGAGATCCCTAGGCTGAAGGCCTGTTGATGGGGTCCCCCCTTTTCTTTCCTAAGCTCCTCTTTATTTCGCCTGAAGTCATTTGTCAGCAGTCTTTATTAAGTTTTTCAAATTGATTTCTCCATCTTCAGATCTCTTCTGTCTCTAGTTGCTGACCACGCTCAGGTTACTCCCCTGCCTCATTTCCCGCCATCCAGGCTTTCTCTTTTTTCCGTCTTCTGATGTGTTCTAGTCTCCAACATAAGTCACTGTCTTCTTGTTTGTCTTTTAGATGGCCTGTCTAACCNCCCATGTCTACAGTTGGGCTCTGTCTTTTCTAGACTTCTTCCTTATAGTTCAAACCTTTTGATTTTAGGCCCTATTCAGAGTCTCTCAATCAGTCTCTAGCAACCAGAACCTCGCACTGTGTTGTAATCAATTGTTTTCTTAAAAACTACTGTGTGTGCCTNGAAGAACAGAGACCATTACTNAATCTTCCGTGTGTCCCATGAGGCCCTCACATATGTTTTATATTTTTTAAGTATTTCTGAAGACATGAATAATAGAAGGACAAGTCTGAATCTGGTTTTATGATTTCATCAAATGAAGTATTCATCTTAGCCTTGAAAAAGCAACAAATAAAAGCTACACGTCATGGTGGTTTTCATAATATTTCAAATTTAATNTCCTGATTTTGTGGTTATGCAAGATAGATACAAGATTTTTAATGAAGATTTTTGTAATTTCATTTTGTAATGAAAATCCTTGCCTAGGATATGATAATTCTAGAATGCTAAATCACTTTTAAACAATCCTGTGTTTCATAAGATAGGATACATTTGTAGATGCATGGATACTGTAGATCTATAAATTCATTTGGCTGGAATTAAATATTGGCAAAAATAATTATCATTTTCTCTGCTTAATTAAAAATTTTCATTGTCATCTCTGATATTTTATATTATTCTCCTTGGCATACTCTCTTATGTAGATGGCATTATCAGATCCTCACAAGGGTTTTGGCAGTTACCTCAAAAGGCCTCAGCATATAAAAAGCTACAGGTAACTAATGCTTAGAGTGGGACAAATAGTCTTCCCCAGGGAAGAGTCACCAAATGATTATCTAATACTAAATGGTCATCCCTGAAAATGTGTATATGAATAACATTACACAGACTGAGCAGGTTAAAATTAGGAATATACATGCAATTAGGAATATATATAATTAGGAATAACACACACATGCACACACACAGACACACACACAATTTTACTCTTATAATTTGTTTCAGAATTTACTTATTTTTATTTTTGGTNAAAAGTACATATTCTTCTCCTTATCTTTTTAACTTGAGTTATTGAAATAAATTTTGGGGGTATTCCTAAGTAGAGATGCTGCAGTTTACTTTTTAGTTTTGCTAACCATGAGATTCTATACAGTCTTGAAAATTTATAGGAATCAAGTCAAAAATTAAATTTTGGGAGGAGGTCNGAACTAAGACAAATAATGAAAAAGAAATTAATTTAAAAATAATGGTACTTAGAACAGGAATNCTACCNTGTCTGGAAATTCAACATGTTGGGATATAAGAATTATTTTCTTTCCAGTTTGCAAATGTATCATCTATATAATTTCCATTCACTTATTAACAATAATTACTTATTGAGCATCACAGTGAAAACGATTGTTTTAAATGTGTTGCATGTGGCATCTCAGCACTTTATAAATACAGAGAAGATGGCTTTAAACATATTTCACCTTATTGTGTAAGTCAGGAAATTAGAGCAAATACTTTACAAAAGTGAGAATCTGCATCCAGACTCCACAGCTTTGTTGTGTGTGTGTGTTTGATACTTGTGTGCATGTCTGTCTTCGTGCAGATGTGGACATGCAACAGCACTCATGTTGAGGTCAGAGGACAACCTCAAGGGTCCTCACCTTCTACCCTGTTCCAGACAGGGTCTCTTTATTGTTTGATGCTAACCGGCCTGAACAATGCTCCAGTTTTTAATCATCGTGTTATTATGTGCCCAGTNCCAAGAACAGCAGGCTTTAGTATTCTCTGAGTCATGGTATACAGAATCTATGCCTGTGCTCACACATATATTGTGTTAACACAAGGAATTAAATCATTCTAATTTTCAAATGTTTTATTCATAGATAGCTCATAAACAAAAAGGTCTTCCACTATAAGTGATTTACATGGTGCTGTTTTCCAAATATGAATTTGATCTTTACAATGCATCATTTAAATATTTATTATTATAATTTTGACTCAAACATCAGAATTTTATGGCTTTCTGACCTAATTTTCCTCCCTACCACCACAAAACATTAGCAGTAATTCTTTCCTAAGGCTGTAATCTGACCACATTTAATTGTCATGGTTACTGAAAATGCAGATCTGTATCTCCAGCTGTCAGGATGCCTGCTAAGATGTTATGAACAGTGTAATATTTCAGTCTGAACATCAGGTTGTTTAATATAACAAAATTTTATATCAGAAAATGCCAGTGTACAATATTTTTATACATCGGATGCAATGCATTTTAATTGAAAATATTTTAAATGANTAATTGTTTGATTCAATTTTGGCCTTCACATGTTGTTATAGGATTATTATAACTCTGGTTACTAGAAAACTAACCCAGTTTCTTGTGGCTAATTTAGATATTTGTAGGTTGAACGGCGATGAGCATGACGTCTACTTCCACTGAAGCACACATGACTGTATTCTGTAAAACAGCNTTTAATTTTCTTTTATTGAAAATAANTTTTTTTATACAATATATCCTGTTTACAGTTTCCCCTTCCTCTACCCCTCCCAGTTCATGCCCACCTCCATACTCATCTGGATCCAGGTCCTCTATGTCTCATGTTAGAAAGCAAACAGGCATCTAAGGAATAATAATAAAATAAAATAAAGCAAAAACAAATCAGAATAGGACAAAATAATCAAAACAGAAGAAAAAGAACCCAAGAAACTGCACAAGAAACAGATATAAATGCAAAGATCCACTCCTTTGCATATTCAAGACTCTCATAAACCATAGAACTGGAAGCCATGATAAATATGCAAAAGCTGTAGGGTTATGTATATATATATAATATTAATATATACTTATATATATTAATAATATATATGAAATAAAAACAAATAAGCCTGGCACAATATTATGAGACAAAGAACCTTCAAATATGCTGTTGAGTTTTGTTGTTGGCCATATACTAGTGGGCATGCAGCCTGTCCTTAAGACTAGTTTGTTTCCCCAGTGAGACTTACTTGAAGAAAACTACATTTTCATTTCAAGTGGTTATTAGTCAGAGATAGCTTCTGGGATAGAGATGGGGACATATGTCCACTTCTTTCAGCTCCAGGACCCCATCTGGTGCAACCCCTTGCTGGCTCTGTGCATGCTACCAGTCTCTGTGAGTGTGTGTGTGTTGGTCATAAGTGTGTCATGTGTGTTGGTCTCCTTGTGTTTAGAAGTTTGTTGTCTCCCATCCCCTCTGGCTCTTGAAATCTTTCTGCCTCTTTCATAGAGTTCCCTAAGCCCCCTGGGGGGTGATTTATGGAAACATCCTGTTTAGGGCTGAGTGTTCCAAAGTCTCCCACTCTCTGAATATTTTCTTGTTGTGGATCTCTTTATTTGTTCCCATTTGTTGCAGGAAGAAGCTTCTTTGATGATGGCTGATCAAGGCACTGATCTATAAGTACAGAAGAATGCNATTAGGAGTCATTTTATTGCTGCATTCCTTTTGTAGATCAGTAATATTTGGTTTGCCTCTAGGCCTTTGGACTATCTGGTCTCAGGTTCTTGGTTAACCCAAGTAGCATTAAGGGTTCCATTTCATGGAGTGGACCTTCAATCAAATCAGATATTGGTTGATTACTGCCACAGGCTTTGTGCCACCATTGCACTTGCATATCTTGCAGACATGACACTATTGTAGATTAAAGGGTTTGTGTTTAAATTTCTACTTTGGTAGCATGTAGAGTACCAAAGATGCTAGAATGTAGAGTTGAAGGTTCTATGTCAGCAGCAGCTCGACTTGTCCATGTTCAATGAGTTATGTAGGTGTTGTGTTTAGCAATGTGGACTTGCTGTCAGTTTGTGAAGGGTAATCTATAGCCTTTGCAATAGCCTGGGCTGGTTGGGGGGGTTCCCATGGNNTCCTTTTGGCCAAAAAATTGATATTATATAACCCATTCCTTATACTAATGCTTCATTTGGTGAAGAGAGTTGTCTAGCTAAGACTCTGTCACCCCAATATATTTGGCAATTGTATTGTCTAGATGACCTGTCTTGGTTAGAATTGGGTATTGAAGCCATCCACTATCAGTGAGTGAGGGTCAATATGTGTTTTAAGCTGTAGTAGTGTTTCTTTTGTAAACTTGGGTACCTTTGTGCTTGGTGCATAGATGTTAAGAATTGCTGTGTCTCCTTGGTAGATATTTCCTTTGTTGAATATGTAGTGTCATTCTCCATCTCTTGTTAGTCTTTGTTTGAATTCTATTTGTCATATATTAAAATTGCTACACTGGCTTGCTTCATAATTCCATTTGCTTGTAATATCTTTTTGCATCCCTTTACCCTGAGGTACTGTCTATTCTTGATGTTAAGGTGTGTTTCTTGGATGCNGTAGAAGAATGGGTCCTGTTTTTCCATCCATTCTGTCAGTCTGTCTTTTTATTGGGGAACTGAGACNATTGATGCTGAGAGACATCAATGAGCAATGTTTGTTGATTTCTGCTACTTTGTTTTTGTGNTGTGGTTTTTATTTTCCCCTCTTTTGATCTCCTAGGCTGAGATTACTTATTTTTTTTGGGGGGGGGTGTGTGATTAACCTTTCCAGGTAGAACTTTTCTTCCTAGTGCCTTCTATAGTATAGGGTTTGTAGATAGGTACTGTTTAAATTCAATTTTATCATGGACTGTTTTTCTCTCTCCATATATTGTGATTGAAAGTTTTGTTGGGTATAGTAGTCTGGGCTGGCTTCTGTGATGTCTTAGATTTTAGAAAACATCTTTCCAGACCCTTCTGGCTTTAAGAGTCTCCATTGAGAAGTCAGATGCTATTCTAATTCATCTGCCTGTATATGTTACTTGGTGTTTATTTCCTTGAGCTTTTAATATTATTTCTTTGTCCTATACACTTAATGTTTGCATTATTAGTGTTGAGGGAAATTGCTTTTCTGGTCTAGTCTATTTGGTGTTCTGTGTGTTTTTTGTACCCTGACAGGCATCTTTTTCTTTAGGTTATGGAAGTTTATTTTTCTATGATTTTGTTGAAAGTATTTTCTGTGCCTTTGACCTAGTTTTTGTCTCCTTTTTCTATTCCTATTAATCGTTAATTTGGTTTTTTCAGAGTGTCCCAGATTTCCAAATGTGTTGTGCCTAGATGTTTTTAGATTCAACATTTTCTTTGACTGATGTATCCATTTCTTCTATTGTACCATCAACTCCAGAGATTCTCTCTTCCATCTCTTGTATTCTGTTGGTGAGGCTTGCCTCTCGAATGCTTAAAATTTTCATTTCCAGATTTCTCTCAGTTTGGATTTTCTTTATTGATTTTATTTCCACTTTTCATGTCTTGAAATANTTTATTCATTTCCTTTCATTGTTTGTGTTTTCATAGATTTCTTTAATGGATTTATTCATTTCCTCTTTAAGAACCTCTATCATATTCATAAAAGCTGTTTTAAGGTCCCTGTCTTGTGATTAAGCAATGTTGCANTTATAGGGACCTACTGTGGTAGGGTTGTTGGGCTCTACTGTGACTATATTGTCCTGATTGTTATTGTGATTTTATGGTGGTGTCTAGGCATCTGGGTTTGGTAAGATTNTAATTCTAGGTGCTAATATCTAGTCTTATCTTCAGTGGGTGTTTTGTTCCTTGGTTTCTGTTGCTGTTTTCATGTGGATTCTAGCAATTGAACACAAGTCCTCATGTTGTGTACCAACTGAGCTGTCTCTTNATTTTTAAAACAGTGGGATGGTTTTGAAGAATCTTGACATTTGTAAGAACAGACTCGGGAAATGTGTACTTTGTTTGGTAACAAATTTCTTTTGTTCAAATTTTCCTTGAATAAAGTTCCAATTTGTAATGATGGTTCCTATTNATGTGTTTACAGAATTTTATTATACAAATACTGCAAATATATCTGTTTATTCTATTGCTGAAAATATAACATGTTCCAGATTTGTGTTATTACTAGTAATTGTATTATAAAAATTCATTATCGTATGTGTCTTTTCTAATATATAGGCTCACCATAGCTTCAATTGTCAACTTAGAAAGAGGGAACCCAAGTTGAGGAATTACCTCAATTGGATTGGCCTGTGGGTGTATCTGTGGGTCATTTTCTTAATTTCTAATTGGTGTAAGAGGATCCAGCCTACCATGAGTGGTGCCAACACTGGGCAGCTAGTCTTAGGTTCTATAAGGAAGGTAGCTGAACAAGACAGAGGAAGGATGGCAGCCCACAGTTTTCCTTTGTGCTTTCCGCTTTGAGCTCCTGCCTCGGCTTCCCTTCATAATGGACTCTAGGCCACATAAACCTTTTTGTCCCCATGTTACTTTTGCATAGTTTTAAGACAGTAACAGAAACCTAATTAGGTCAGAGTGGTTAGAGTGTGCTATGTCAGAAATAGGCATGCTTGTGTCTTTCCACAATGACATATTCATATTGATTAACAATAAATTTATAGAAAAATGTCCATTTTCATGGCTCATTTTGCCAAGTAGTCCCCATTTCCCTTGCTAGCTGGTCACTGGCACACACAAGTTTTTGTGTTCTTAATGACTAATATCCACTCTTAGATCACACATCACAGTCATTGTATCTATATATTTGTATTTATGTTGGTTTTAGAATGACTCCAAACGGATTAAAGAAGCCATAGTGAAGTTCAAAGAGGCCTTGCAGAGACAGGGTAAGACAGTTGANAGCAGTCACAGGGGTGCTCCCTGTGTATGAACAAGCTACTGGAGATGGCTGGGAGCTCAGCACAGGGCCGTAGTGTCAAAGTGGGCCTGAGATTTGAGTGAAATTGCAGGGGTGAGAAGCAGGAGTGTGGATATCAGGAAAGCAAGGTCCATGACTCAGCTAGTACCAGACCATACCAAGGAATGCACAGCAGGACTGACAGCAATTCACACAGGCCACTTTANAGTGGGAAGTAAACTGAGCTNAAGCCCTTGGGACAGTCAGGAGTTTTCTGCCTCCTGATCCNTTGACTCACACACCAGGTGGTTAGATGACTGGTCAGTAAGGGCTGTCAGTGCCAATGTTAGGTGTCCACCTGTTTATGGGGTCCAGTTAACAGTGTTATGCCNCTCCGCTCTTCTGGTGTGTTCCATAAGTTCTCAGGTCCGTTTTTTCTAGTATGATTTCAGTGCCTCATGAATTCATATGGCTANTCTTAGTTACNGTTCTATTACCGTGAAGAAACACCATGACCAAGGCAACTTCTANAAGAAGGCATTTAATGGGGGGCTTGCTTACAGTTTTAGAGGGTTACTCNGTGATCATCATGGCAGGAAACATGGCTGTAGGAAGGCAGGCATGCTGCTAGAGTGTTAGCTGANAGCTTTCATCTGATCCACAGGCANCAGGCANAGAGAAAGAGCAATAGGCCTNGCGTGGACTTTGGAAATCTCAAAGTNCACACACAGTGNCAGACCTCCTCCCACAAGGCCACATCTTCTAANCCTTTCTAAATAGTTTCATTAACTGAGGACTAAGCATTAAAATATGTGAGCATATACAGGTCATTCTCAAGCCACCATCTGGGCCCAGTCTACTTTGATAAATGTATAAGGTGGCACCTATTTACCTTCAGGAAAATATTATCTATCAATGTGTGCCTTGTGGTGGTTCTGGACGCAGGTGGCCATGCCCAAGTGCTNAGGAATGGACAGAGTTGCCCTTCCTCTGAATGTGCACTCAAAATGTAGCCAGACAGTACTTGTAAAATGAAGTCACATAGGGCAAATCACAGCCTGAAGAACCAGTTTNAGGCAATACNGAGTGACTTAGAGCAGGGCACAGCTGATCTCAATATGNGTTGTTCAGTTTTATTGTGTTATATGTTTCCATGATTAAAACTGCAAGCACATGCTATGTTTGGCTCAAATTTTAGTAGAAATTACTAGTTTGTTTTTCAAAATGGCCATNCTAAAATTTCCAATACAAAGCAAGATTTCTTTACTTAGCCAACACTAGGCATTAATAGATTAATATTAATCTTAAGTCAGTCTATTGAGTAGGTGAGCATCTAAATATGTTTAAATTTGTATTTTGCATTAATATCTTATAGAAGACCCCTTTCGGTTTTACTCATCTGGATATCCTGCCCTAGGGTCTCTGTTTAAAAGTTTTAGCTATTTTATTATTGTATTATCTGCCTGCTACATGTTGATTCAAAGGATATAACTTATATATTCTGATTTCATCCTCAGTGAGAATACTTGCAAATGTCATCTTTAAAGCTGTGATTTTATTCAGCACCCTCAATAGTTTATCAAGACTCCATTTCAATGATTCCCCCAATTGATGTCTTGTTTAATAAATGTTCATTACAAGGCCAGAAGTTATTTATCTGTGCTGTCTTCANAAAAACTGTATTATACTTCATCTCCCCTGGAACTGATATTTTTGTGTNGCTTGCATTTGGTTTCCTTATTTTTAAGAGACAAAATAAGTCTGGAACCCTTTATTATTATTATCCCTTGCCCTGTTTAGTGGTATTACCTTTGCCATAAACCAAGTACCTTTATGTAGCAACATCCTCTTTGAGATTTTTCTATTCTGGTTGATTATTTTACCTGATCTTGTGCCAATACATAGAGTATATAAATTAGTGTGGACTAACATAGGCTCCCAACTGCTAGAGTGGATTCTCTAGCTTCATCATTTGTCTATATAAATATGAAAGTCATGTTATTAATTGCTATTANATTTTTGTTGGAATTTGATTCAGGATGGTATTGAATTTATAAATCCATTTGAACATAATTGGTACTTAAAATAATTTTAATCTTTCAATTGTGGCTGTGGCCTATTTTTCAATTTAGTCAAACATTTTTAAAAATTAACAATTATTTATTTACATATATACTTACTTTTGTATGTGTGCACATATGTGTATGTGCATGGACATGTATGTGTGTACATGCNTGTGTNTGCCACACTATANGTGTGGTAGTTATAGAGTTAGTTTTCTCTTTCCATCATGTAGGTACTGATTGAATACATGTTATCAGCCCTNGTGGTAAGACCTTTACATGCTGAGCTATCTTGCCAGCCTAAGTCTTAAAATTTCTCTTAATGATGTTTTAAGATTTTTGTGTGGAGACTTTGTACGTCTTCTGTTAAATTTATTGTTAGGTGTTTGCATTTTTCTATTTTAAGTATTATAACTTCCTTGTTTTGGTTTCTAACTCAGGAGTTAGAATAGAAATATAATTGATTTGCTCATGTAGACCGATAGACAGGATGCCTCAGCTGTCTCAATCTAGCCCTGGAGTTTTCAAGGATTCCTGGAGAGCCACTGGTCTTCTGTCTACATTGGAATCCCAAAGAAGTTGATTCTAATACTAGCAAAGGAATACAGCAGCAGCAGCAGAGAAAAACTGTTCAGGGAGAGTAAGGGCAAGCAGACAAAAAGCAAAATTTACTTCCTCCCAAATTTTTTAATGTGGGTAGCCACCAGAAAATGTGAAGCAGACTAAGGGGCNGGAATTCCATCCTTCAAATAATCTGAATAAGAAAATCCCTCACAAGCGTGCCCAGCTGCTTGGGCTCTACTTGACTGCTGATGCACTCAAGTTGACAACCAAGGTTAGCCACCCTCTTTGAATGACTCCTTGGCCAAGACAGGGTCTCCTGGACTGTGTAAAAATGGAGAGAGCACTCTGAGTACTATCAAGCATGCATTAATCCATTGCCCTCTGCTCTCTACTATGGATGTAATATGAATAGCTGCTTAATCCTGCCATTGTGACTTCCTGTAATGATGGACTATAATCTGTAACTGTGAGCCAAATTAATCCCTTTCTCCTTTTAACTCGCTTTTTGTCAAGGTATTTTATCACAGCAACAAGAAATGAGATAAAAATAATAAACATACTTATGTTCTTTAATGATGACTCAATTCATTTAAGTCCTCCCATAAAAGCTGTTAGTGATGTCTTTGGAATATTTTACATGGATTTTCTGCATAAGTTTAGAACATATTATTACTATCAAAACCATATACTGTTTGTAATAGTCTGAAGCATTTTTATCCTGGACAATTTTATATTTCTACAACTTTTTGTTCAAAATTATGCCTTATACTTTAGCATTTGCATGCTATCTCTTCATGATATATATATCATGAAATATATAAGTATATATGTATATATACATATATACTTATAGCCCATTGTTAGATCTTTGCATTACTTCCAATATATTTTTAAAATATTAAAAATATTAAAAATTAAAGATATTGCTATAAAAACACAATTCAATATGTACTTTTGAACATACAGGTAACATTTCTCAAAGACATAGTTATAGAGCCAAATTGCTAGNAAAGACGACTTTTTCTTTACAGATATTTTCCCTGTTGTATTAGCCACATGTCTTGTTACTATGACAAAATACTCTGACAGAGGCATCTTAAGTAAGAAAGGGTTCATTTTGCTTACAGTCCCAGAGTTCAGTCTTCTGTAGAGAAGTCATGGCTGTCAAGAATCTGGTGCTTTGCATTTG
>LZPO01076132.1:10585-28324 GCA_001675575.1 Neotoma lepida
TCATGCTCACGTAGCATTCAGGAATCCTTGGGTTCAATCTCCAGCACTGTATGAACCATGAATGACAATACAAGCCCTGATCTTAGCACTTCGGAGGTAGAAGTAAGATCAGGAATTCAAGGTCATCTTTGGCTGCTCACTGAGTTTTAGGCCAGTCTGGGCTAGTAGAAAACTGTACCAAAAAGAAATCATTAACAACAAAACCACAAAAAGCTTAATATAGCTGTACACAGTGGCTCATGTTATAATCCCAGTGCTGGCTCATGATATAATCCCAGGCTGACACAGAAGGATTGCTGGGAGTTTGAAGGCAGCTTGGGTGGACTACAGAGTAAATTCCAGATCAGCTTGAACTAGAGTGAGATTTGCCTCAAAAGAACAAATAAATAACTAAAGTAATGGTTTTAAATGTATAGTAAATACACAAAGCAGCAATGTAAATTTCCTGTACAGCAACTAATTCTTAGTTACTTTTCTATTGCTGCAATAAAACATTCTGGCAAAAGAAACTTAAGTGATAAAGGTTTTATATTGATTCCAGGGTAAAGTTTATCATGATGGGAAAGTTAGGTGGCAAGAACTTGAAGTAGCTGGTCTCACTGCATCCACTCTAGGACAGCAAACGTAATAAAAGCGTGCAGCCATTCAGTTCCCTGTCTTCACTTACACACTCTCGGATCACACCTAGGAAATGATGACAGCCACAGTAGGCATGTATTTTCATCCATCTCAACTGACAAAATAAAATAACATCTCACAGGCATGCTCAGAATTCTGTCTCCCTGATGGCTCTAGATTCTGTCAAGTTGACAATTAATACTAATGATGGCACAGTGTGAAGAACTTTGTTGCATGCACTATGCTTTCACAAGGACAATGTGTGTGGGTACACTAGTCATGTATCTGTGATTAAGACATTGCACAGTTATGTTACAATGGCTAAGTAAGTGATGGGAAATTGTCATATCAGTAATCTTATGGGACCACAGACATATATANGTGTGTTTATCTTTTACTAACATGATGTTATGTGGTGTGTGTCTAGATGAATAAGCATAACAANTCAGTGAAGACTGCTCTGGGAAATTGGTCCTTTGAGTTATATACTGATGTGATGACTGCAGGGAGATCAGTGCAGTGTAAAACTGGAATTATGTAACTTCCTACATCAGAGATAGCCAGGATCCATCTCAGAGACTATGGTTGATAAGTAAAACTCACAAAACTCAGAGAAGCCAACATGCATATTGTTAGGGTTCGTTAGAGTGTGTGTGGGCAGGGCATGGATTAAAACAGGAAAGGGAAAGTAAGCAGCGGATGGAACCCCAGAGAGATCAAAGAAACAGCTCAGTATAAGAGGTGTACAAAAAAGGGAAAGTGGGCTGCCTGGAGCCCGAGAAAGCATAACAATCCAAGAGAGAAAGCAAAAGAAATATTAAACATAAGTACAGAGATAAAGAATGAAGCTGTAGCCATAAGGAAAGAATTGGGAATCATGGACATGAATTCAGGTTCAATCAATGACTGGAAAGTAATTTCTTTGGAATTACAATCTGCATCAGCTTAAACAGCATGTCGGAGGTATACATTTTATCCTCCAAGATTTGTTAATCACTCCCTGGCTTCATAAGCATGGACTTGGATAAATAATANGTTGTTCACCTTGATCAATAGCTGACATCATTATTCCATTGACCTACTTCAGTGGCAGCATCTGTGTTTATGCAGTCTACCCCTCCTATAGATGAGCCCCAGAAGCCACTCCAGAGACCCCTTCCTGCTGGAGTCTGTGAGTGTCAGGACAAGTCATAGGTCAGTCCTAAATGTCTTCCTGCAGGCAGGGCAGATGATGCAGATGGCTGCTGGGGAAAGAGCCAGCTGGGAAAATGAGGCAGTCTGTAGCCATTCCAGAGACAGCTCTGTCTCCCTGGAGCATTTGCTGTGAAATCCATCCCCCAAATATCAGACTGCCTGGTATTCACACATAAGTGCAATAACACCTTCACAAGACAGCCCTGGTGGGTGAATTAACGGTTCCACTTCAGATTGGCTCCCACGTGCACAAATTACCAAGACAGACCCTTATATGTAAACGACCTTACCTTACTTCCCTGTTCCTGAGGTGAAGTCAAGGTGTATGCCTCCCAGCCTACAAACTTCCTAACCAGGGAACAAAGCAGTCCTGAAATTTGCCACGATTGCCAAATAGCTCAGAAATAATACATTCTACCCAAACATGTTGAGACTTGCTTACATGTTAAACACCAATTGAATACAATGAAAAAAAAATATGTCCAAACTCATTGATTTCAAATCCCTATGTCTCTACCCACTCCACCAGGCCATCACCTCTGCTTTCCCTCTCCATCATCATTCTCTCTGAAATAATTTCCATTTTTATTATTCTCACCCCAGCCTTCTTTCAAAGAGTACATAAATTTGAGAATTTCACTAAATCGAATATGTCTCTTTAAATAAAGTCATCTCACCCTGTAAAAGTCAGCACAAAGTGACCCCCTAAGTCTGGCTCTCACCCTCAGGGTTAAAGTGCCTGCTATTCAATTGGGGTGTCAGTGGAGGCTCCCCCAGAAGGGAAGTTCTGGAAGGTATTTTGGCGTGCTACATGCAAACACAGCAGCCAACGGATCTCATCATTTCTAAATGTCAGCCTCCNCATAATCCCTCTGACCCGTTCCAAAGCTTATAGGTCACAGAACATTTTATCTGGCAGTACCTTTATATACATTTTTTTTCAAGCTTAAAGTGTTATCCATTTTCCCTTCCATCCCCCTCTAAAGGAGACCAGGCTCTCCTATACACACGGTGAGTAAGGCATCAAGGAATTCAAGCAAATGATAAAAATATGTCTGCAGGGAAATAAATTCCTTTTTCTGAAATCAATCATGTGCTATTCACACAAGCAAAAGAAAGTCTGAAATATCCCTTATCTCCCTGCCTCATTGCGCTCAGGCTCCCTGTGCAAATACTTAAGGGCCAGAGGCTTTCTCTCCCAGTCTTCATTATCCCACTGTGAAAGGGAAGGGAGACTGAGATATGTGGACAGCTGAGCAGGTGGGGCATGGTTTCCCTGAAATGATTGGCTAGCTGTCATGGAAATATATAGCCAGGATGGATCTAGGATTCTGCAGATAGTCTGCATAGCAATGAGTGCAGTAGAGGGCAGAAGCAGCTCTGCTCTCCAGTTCGAANAGAATTGGGAGTTTATGAGTTTCACCTGTTCATAAGGGGTCATTTTGATTGTGATTGCCTGTGACCTATTGCTTTGTGGAGACAAAGGATATTGCTTTAAANGTTTCTTTCATANCCATTTAATAACAGAGGACAATCATTTGGCCAAACTATGGTTCTTAAACACATTGTGGTTAGAGAATCTGAATGTTGGTGTGTCCATGATGCCATGTTAAAGAACAGTTAGAACTGTTACAGAACAGAAAAAGTTCCCAGGGATACACCTCCCATGCCATTTACTAGCTGTGTAGCTGCAAGAAGGAGCCAGCATCTCTTCAGCCTCAGAGATAACCTGTGCATGTAAGTACTTACCTCCACCCTTAGATCATAGAAGAAAGTGCTAGAAGTACCAGTGAGGAAAGAGAATGAATCTAACAAGGCTTGGGATTGCTTCAAAAACCTGTTTATAACCAGGAAGACATGACCTTTTAAAAAGCATCCTGGTACCAAATGATGCCTTGTCTCTGAGAACTTCATAATGTGTCAAAGACTCAAAGGCTCANTTGTGTCATCTCTGGGTGATACTGGAAGGGATAAAATGGGGGAAATCAAGGCAGAATAAATTATTGTAGAATTAATAGTCACACAATGAATAAACAAAGCATCAACTTTGACCTGGATCTGACACTTTACCTAACATTATTTTAAAAAAACTTTTAGGCCTAATTCTTTCTGTCCNTTTTGAGACAGGGTCTCAAATAGCTCAGACTAACCTGGAACTTGCTAAATACTCTAAACTGAATTTGGGCTTCTGAACTTCCAGCCTCCAACTGCCTGCAAAATTTATATTCTTATTGTATATCTGCTTCCTACTGATTTCTAAGAAAACAATATTTGCTTGAAAATAATAAGGGAACTGAAAAACCTGTCTCTTATACACATCTAGATGTGTATAAGAGACAGGTTGGACTCACAGCATGTCCACAACATTTTCATTCTTTAAGGTATTAAACAAGAAGTATTTAAAGCTAAGAACAAAGTACAGACATGCTGAAAGCAATACCACTCATTTTGTCTGGTGTTATCTAGACTATTAAAATGAGGATAATTGTTATTTGCAGAGGGCTTGTTATAAGCAAAAATTAGAGTTTATAGTCTTGAAACCTCACATGTGACATAGATAGTACCTTTACTATGGGATAGAGTAGCTCAGAGACATTGCCTGGCTTTCCTGAAGTCACACAGCTGCTCACTAACAGCTATGCCTGGATTCTTGGTCTATGGGCACTAGAATCTATTTCCTTCTCTTTTTCTATTCTTATTTTCCTTAAATAAGAGAAACTTCCCCTAAAGAGAAACTATTTGTGGTATTACAGGGAACTGATGTATAATTTTTAACAGCCCAAAGACTGGTATATAATGCAAAATAAAATATTACTTTATTAGATGAAAGGGTGAGCCTAACAAACCTTCATTCTATCACACAAATGCACTTGACCTTGAGGACTTGAAAGTTTACAACTGATTGGGAGAAACNAAGCTTTAGGCACAGATGCGTGGTCATGATCTGGATCAGTGCACANGAACCTATTTTGCAGGTCTGGGTTCTCATCACCCAGCATTTCTTTCTCTAACTGCTCACCCATGGGTGAGATGAAGGGCAGGCAAGGCCTGGGCATTTGACTGCACTTCCTTTAGTTTGCGCTTCCCAATTCTATCCACTATTGTGTCACGTCCTATTCTGATTAGCTTCTTCACTGTCTGAATGATTCTCCATTTATTTCAAAAGAGTATTTTTCCTAACCTTGCATCCATTTAATAGCTTTTNTAATCCCTAGAGCTTCCTGGGGACTTTTTATGTGANTGCTACTCCGATCTCTTCTGAATTCACTCTCAGGTGCCTCACTCGACAGCAGCTGGATCTCGTGCCTTGCCTCTGTCTCTACCCAGAGCATAGTATCAAACCAAATGTCTCCAACAACCAAGTTAAGGGCTTTCATTTAGTGTCAAATCTTGTACAGTGTGTGTGTGTGTGTGTGTGTGTGTGTGTGTGTGTGTGTGTGTGTGTGTCTACCCACTTCGTAAGTGCAGATGACCCGGAGGGTAGAAGAGGGTATCAGATCTTCTGAAGCTGGAGTTGCAGGCACTTGTGTCCCACCTGACATGGATGCTGAGAATCAAACTCTGGTCCTCTGCAAGAGTAGCAAGCCTTTTAACTATTGAGCTGTCTTACCACCTTCCCAGATGTGGGTTCTGGGGATTAAAATCAGGTACCTGGGCTTGCAAGAGATGGACTTTATTGACTGAGCCATCTCCCAACCTTCTCCGTAGTTTTTAAAGTGCATATGGCCTGTTTACTGGGTGGCTATAAGAAACCAGCAGAAAAGTTTACCCAGTGCCTTCCAGGGCCCCAATTACCCAAAATTGCCCTTTGGNCATTTGCATGGCTTGGCCAATGACCTCTACTATGCTTTGGTATCTGGGGGTCTTGTCAATCCCATGCTGTAAAGANTAAAGAATGAATGCCCCCTAGGAAATTACAACCAAAGAGAGCTTTGGTGAATATTGGTCACTTTTGTAAGCAGTCACCATGTGATTAGTCTGTTCAAATATATTTTCATGGGTTAGAAGTGAAAGGTCACTCAGACACTGGAAGTCAATGTGGGACTTAGGATACCAAATGAGTCAGTTAGGACATTAGGGAAACATTAACTGTCCCCAAAGGACCATTTACTTCTTTAACCAATGGGTCTATCCTCCAGAATACNAGTCCCCATGAAACAGGCAGTCTCTTAGTAACTTCACTTTTCTCTGGTACAGAATGCCTGACAGATGCATTGAGGGGGGTGGGGGGCAGCTTTATTTTGTCTCCTGGTTGGCAAGGGTTTCAGTGTCACCGTGGGAAGGAACATGGGTAGCAGTTTGGTTTATGGTGGCTGGAGCATGTACTGGAGGCTGCTCACATCTCAGCAGACCAGGAAATTGGGTGGACCTGAAACCCCAGGCCACTCTGGGGTTTCAAAGCCCTCCGTTAACCCACAGCTCCAGAGAAACTAGGTAACAAGGAGGACCCTAAGAGGGATGCATGGATTGCCCTGGGAAGGGGAAAGAGATGAGATCTCCTGGGTAAATGGGAGGGGGGGGTGGTAGAGGTGCGGCAGATGAAACCATGAGGGAACAGGATGGGATGGTTGAGCTGGGGGAGGGGCGGAGTAGAAGAGCAATGAAAGTGATATCTTGATAGAGGGAGCCATTATGGGGTTAGGGAGAAACCTGTTGCTAGGGAAATTCCCATAAATCCACAAGTATGACCCCAGCTAAGACCCCTAGCAAGAGTGGAGAGGGTGCCCGAACTGGCCTTCTCCTGTAATCAGTGACTACCCTAACTGTCATCATAGAACCTACATTCAGTAACTGATGGAAACAGANACAGAGATCCACAGTCAAAGCCCTCCATTAGTAATCCACTTCCTCCAGCTGGACCACCACCCCCAAAAGTTCCTTAGCCTCCTAAAATAGTCCCACCAGCTGGAGGAACAAGTGTTCAAAACATGAGCCTGGATGGACATTTCAGATGCCAGCCATAACAGAGTAAAGGCTAGCCCAGCATTGCTATTTATATTCATTACAGGACTGTGGGCCCCTCACTGGCATTACTTTCTCAACGTTATTATCTGCAATGTGGATGTGTTTGCAGCCATTCCAGCAATCCTCACTTAGCCATCAGTACCATTGTCTGCAGCAGGAGTTTCTGGTTCTCTCAAAGGCTAGATGCCAGAAGATACCAGAAGGACTTTTATGATTAGTAAGTTGCATATCTGGTGAGCCANAGTTACAGTGATAAAAATGTCAGCAGCATCTAACACTTCCCTGGGGCTCATTCTCAACCAGGTACTGCATAGGAGCTAAGTGAGTAATGTTCATGAAAATTTTTTTTAAAANCCCATTTCACAGGTGATACAATTAGGCTCACGATTAGAGAGCAAAAGTAATTTGCCTGCTATGTCACAAGGACTATNCAGGCTAATTGATTGAAGAGTTGCTCAACCTATGCAAAGCTCATTGATTCCTAGCTTAATGTCTGCCACGAGACTTAGCAACAACATGAAAATGTCAATCTTTTATACAAAATCTTATGCTCTTTCTAGGACCTCCCTTTGAATAATATGCCATGCTCTAGATCTATGGATGAAATTGAAGAATTTAATATAATCACCTTGGCTCTAAGAGNAAAGGCGTTTTGTCTCTTCCTAAGGAGTTTGGGCAGAGAAAAGGCCTTTATAGCAGCTGGCTGCTTGTATACAAGCTGTGCCAGAGACCTGGCTACTGCCTGGTTCTGAGGCAGAGCATGTGAGCAGGGGGCAGGCCACTTCAGCTGGCGGGGACATGGTGGCAGCTGTAGGGATTCATGAGTGGGAGATAGAGGTCACAGCCTTCTTTTCAATTAGATCATCGCAGCCCTGCCAGCTCCTGGTACTTCTGCAGTTAAGACAGACGGTGCCTGCTCATGGGCAGGATGCTTAACACAGCCATATCACATACTCCTATCAACCTGTCCCGGGTGAGGCCAGACAGTAAACCCCTAGACATCCTGCCACCTCAGCAGGGTTAAGGGATGAGTCACTGCACAGCTGCTGCAGACCTGACTTTGGAGCAATTGGAGGCAGACAGGAGATCTCTGAGCCCACGATTAATGCCCCCATAGTTCCAATCTGAAGGAAAAGCTGACAGCAGCTCAGGTCTACATTTCCCAAGAAATAATGTCCTGTTGCACTGCTTAAAGTAGATGTCAGGTCCCCAACCAGAAGCCACAGGAAGGCTTTTCTTCTGATACACAAGAATCCACACATAGCAGCCCAGGGCTATATAGGATTCTCTGATGGCAGTGACTCAGACACCTGGTACCCATGGCANGTTGGTATATATACCATGCAGATTATAGCTCATGGTCTGTGATGGCTGCCTCAGACCCTTCCATCNTGATTGTATGCCTCACAGAAGGAATGGAGAGGTTAGCAAGTTGAAGGGAATACTATGTCTATTCATCTCAACAAAGATTAGCACTCATACATATTTCCCACTCACATGCAGAAATAAGTCAAGTAGTCAAGCTGGCCACGTGGGAGGTTTGAAGATGTAGTCTTTAGTTAAAAAGCCACNAGCTTGAGTAATTATTAGGAATTTCTATCACTAAANGAAAAACATAATAGATGTCAGCAAAGATTAGCATTTTCCTTTTTTTTTTTGCTTGCCAAACATTGATGCAAACTCCTCTTTCCAGTCAAGAAATACTCATTATTTCCAAGTGATACAGTACAAATTGTGGCCAGTTTCTGCTTGCAGCTTAAATGCAATGACAGGTNTTGCAGTTCACTCAACTAGGTCCAATCTGCATGCTCAATACCTGAACTCCCTACAAGCCTTTGCTCTCAGGGTAACACAGCTTCAGGGATTCCTCAGACTGCAATAGGAACTCTAATACAGCCAAAGCACAAGGCAGTCTTTGTCCCTATAGTGACTTTCCCTCCCTGCTGGAAGAAAAACAAGTTAGAGGATGTTCTCTGCCTGGTACTGATTTGGAGAAATATTTTGTCTGTTATCATCCACAAACTCATACGAAGTGGATACCAAATTGTGTTCCTCACTTAGCGATGCGCAGGTTTCCCGTGTAGACTTTCCTGCTGTGCAGTAGGGAAGTTTGAGATTCTTTACGGGGAATAACTGAAGACATTCACTGGCCAGTTTTGCAGTTTCCTCGGATATACTATTTCCTCAAAAACAAACAAGTATTTGCTTCCAAATCATTCAAATTTCACAGAACCATGCCCATAAGCCTCATCTGATTCTGTTCTGGTGGCTGAAAATCCATATGCTAATTTATTGGCCTCTGCGCTCTTTCCAACAATCTCTTACTTCTATGTGTGACTTCCTTGGGGCCATGCGAAACACAGCCCTCATTACTTGGGATATGACTTTGTTTCTGGAATGGCTCCCATTGTCTGGACAAAGGCATTTATGGAAGACTGTNAAGGAGGCTGAGAGATGGCTCAGTAGGTAAAGCACGTGCTGCCAAGCCTGATGACCTAGGTTCAATCCCCAAAGCTTACATGATTAGAAGGAGAGAACCAATTCTGAAAGTTGTCATTTGACTTCCACATGCTTGCTATGGAAGCTGCTTCCCCTCATACATATACACTAAATAAATAATAGATGATAGATAGATGATAGGTAGATAGGTAGATCAATAGATAGACAGACAGACAGACAGATAGATAGATAGATAGATAGATAGATAGATAGATAGATAGATAGATAGATAGACAGATAGATGATAGATATAGATAGATGATAGATAGATGATAGATAGATAGATATATGATAGACAAATAGAAAGAAAGAAATGATAGAAATAGATAGCTATCTAGATGATAGATTAGATAGATGATAGATATAGATAGATGATAGATGATAGATAGATGACAGATAGAAGACAGATATATAGATAGATAGATAGATAGATAGATAGATAGATAGATAGATAGATAGATAGACAGACAGATAGACAGACATATAGATAGATGATATATAGAAAAATGAAAGCACCTGAGAAAGGGTAAAGCTCATGTACAGCTCTTTCTGTGGCTATGTCACGGTTCATCTGAGTTTATCACCTCAAATATCTTTGAAACATCAGGAAGAATCATCTTCCACATACCAAAAGTAGTTTCCTCTGCTNGTGTGACATGTTCTGAGAATTTATAGGTGATGATTTTCTTAAACATTTTGCCCATACCATAGCAATTCAGCACCTACTTCCTAGCCTGAAACATGAATGTCAGTCACCCGTGGCCAACTGAGAAGTAAATGCGTTCTATTTTGTCTTATTCTGGTCATATCCTATGTTGAATGAGGATTCCTCTTCAGGTGCTCTTGTAAGACCTAAAATAACCATGAATTAAACAAAATGAATTGTCCTCTTTCTGAGATGTCTGAGCTTAAGTAGCTGGGGCTGTTTGATCAGCTCTGTGCAATTGGGACTCCAGAATCCTATCTATGGGCTTCACATCCTTGAATGGACACTCCCAAATTATGGTTATGGACAAGGAAGTGGGTAACAGCAAGAGCTAAGAGCTGTGTATGAATCCTAGTCTTCCCTGCCTTCCTAAAGTGCTTCTGGTCAGATAATGGGGGCCATTGCAGCTTCAAAATCAGATCTCAAGCACTATAGTCCAATACTACTCATGTGTTTCAGATAGCCTCCAGGGAGTCACCATAAAGTGACTGGGTAAAGCACAGAGGCCAAGAAATAAATACAAGAATTCTTATAGACGGTAATATGAAATTGACATCGCTGTAAGCCAGAAGAGTCTCATGAGCACACCTAAGTTTTGAAGGATGCTAGGAAATTAGAATCAACAGCTACATAAACATGGACTCAGAGTTTATTTATCAAAGAATGACTGGNGAAAAGATCCAAAGAACCACCTAGACTCTTCAGAGGACAGGTTGATTCTGAAGCTGGATATATTTTAAGAAAGTTTTTAACTCAACTATCCAGCTGCAAAACTGGGCTGAGGAAAGGTCAGAAGATGGGGGGGTTGAATTCAGAATTCAGAATTTACAATACTTCCCTTTCTGTGCAAGTGGATTGGAAATGAGCTGAACTTTGTGCAGAAAAAGCCGCATTCCACAGCCAAACAAAGACAAAATTTCTTAGAATCATATTGATTCTCCAACACTAACAAATCCAGAAGGTGGATATATCAATTCCAGGGTAGTGACAGGGTGAATGTATAGTGAATGTGTTTAAAAAATATGAGGGGACCAGGCCAAATTCTGCTTCAATAAAAGTGAGGCTATCTTTATAAGAGGTGACAGAGATCATTAAAAACTGAAAGCAGGAACCTGATATATTGATGACACCTCTTGAATTTGGCCTCATGACCATAAGCTGCCTTCAGTTGAATATGTTTTTTCCTGTCTCATATACTGAAATCCAATCTCATATAAGTTTTTATTCATTCAGAATGATAGATAAATCTCCTAAATTATGGTGCAAATCAATAGTCTATTCTCCAAGTAAAGTGAAACTGCTGGTTCATTTAATGAACAAATATACATGCAACTGTGTAAAAAACATGGCCATATTTCATTTTTTCATTCATGGGAAGTGGATACCCAAAACATGACTTTACTATGCAAGACAATTTTTATTGAGTTTTATTGAGTTTCTAATGCTGAAATAAATGACATACAAACATATCCACATTGCCTAATGAAACATCTTACCCTACCTGTTAGCAGAATAGCTTTATGACCTAGCAAAGAAGTGGAAGAAGTATGCATACTGAAATATACTTATTCAAACAATAACAACATTTAATAGTCATTGAGTGCTTAAAATGTATCAGATTCTAGCCAAAGTTATATATATATGATTTGCAACTCAGTTGAGTCTAACAATAATAATAATTGCTGGATACTATTGTTTATCCTATGGGCAAACTCTTAAAAAGAACAGACAGTACAGTATTAAGTTGTAAAAACAAGCCTCAACTCTTTTTAATTAATCAAGAGACCTTGGAGGTCTTTCTGTTTGTTTGTTTTTTGAGACAGGATTTCTCTGTGTAGCTTTGGAGCCTGTCCTGGAACTTGATCTGTAGACCAGGCTGGCCTCAACTCAGAAAGATCTGCCTGCCTCTGCCTCCCGAGTGCTGGGATTAAAGGCNTGTGCCATCACTGCTCAGCCAGTGAAAAGTTTTTCAATGGATAGATTTAATATGGGTACTATCAGAATGTGAGGTACAGTCATTTCTTTACAACTTTACAATGTGTTAGGGAAAGATGTTAGTTAGGGAATCTTTGATTCCTACCAGATAAAGAGGGTCTTTGCTCTCTGACCCCTTCAAGACCTTCTCTCTGTTCTAGAACTTGACCTCTGTACAAAGTGACAATCTCTCTATAAACTACCTCAAAGCAGCCATACCCCCAAGTTGATCCAAATAATCCATTTCTCAAAATTCCCAGCAGATGGTTATGGGAGTTACCAACAGTGAGTGTTTTAACCTGAGACATGGCTGGTATCACAGCCAAGTGNCTGGAAGCGCTCTGGCACATTCCTGAAAGAGGATGGTGAAGGTGGGGGAGAGGAACCCATATTAAATAAATCCCACTGATTTCTTTAACAAATTCTTAAATAGATACTGCTGTTTTCTCNGANTTGAGATATCAAATAATAGCCAAACTTGACATGAGCACAAAGGCCCCAAACAAAAGACATGGTTCTAACAGGCACAAGAAATAACTAGTGAACATTCTAGACACTGAATGTCACATAGCTCTAGGAGAAGCTGTTCAAATTGGCCAATGAAGCACAAAATTAACTGGAGATAGATATAAAATGACTGACAGTAGCCTCACTCCAGAAAGAACCTTACACAAACCAAGCATTGAGCTGGATTCAGACCCCAGGCTAGTAGTTTGTGCATTCCTGAGTAAAAGATTCACTAGACCCTTCAAAGACACAATGGTCNTATGACCTATTTGAGGAATTTGTTTATGAATGGCCTTAGGATTTCCATTTGACTCTGGAATAGTCTTAGCACCAAATATATATATAAATAAATATATATATAATATGTTTATATGTAAATTATATATATGTATATATATAATGAATATGCTCATTGCTCAGGTTGTAGTTGGTCACACTATCAGTAAGTGATATTATGCAGAATACATTACTGCTAGAGTATGTAATTCATAAAAAGAACTAGGATTTACTGTATGCAAGGGCTATCAGAGAAACACTACTTTCCTGCTAAGTCCCAATTTCTGCCAAAGGGTTGTAAGAGTATCCAGCTCATGCAAACACATGTATCCATTAGATTCATGCCTGGCTGATATGCAGAGAGACTCATTTGAGTGAACTGACTACCTCCCTCTATAGGACATGGCTTCCACCAACAAAGAAAAAAGGTAAAAAGGTTAAAAAAAAACCTATCTATGATTGCAGCTGGGAACAAAAGAAAAAACAGAGAGTGAAAGACATTGTGTCAACACAGGCATGGATGGCAGATGGGTTTGGAGACTGAACTAGAACTATTATTAGCTTATGGTAGATTCAGAGAANGGGGAAATGGATGTTTTCAGCTATGTACCCACAGATGACCTCACCAAACTCCAATGGTTAGCTCCAACTTAACAGTCACGCAGATGGCCCTGGTTAAACTCTTTGGATCACAAAACTAAACTAAAAGTAGCGAATCTGGGAAAGAGCGTGATATTGTGTTGGGGAAGGAGGGGCAGGGGGAATAGATGTAATCAGAAATACACACACACACACACACACACACATATGAAAGTGTCAAATGGAGATACTAATCAATAAAAAGAAGGCATTCTTAGTTCAGTGAGGGTACCTTTTGTAGAGTGAACTGTTCAATGGTCTTTTTAAATAAAAATCATGGAGCCAGAAATTGAGGTTAAAGCCTCAGAGAGATCAGAGAAATAGGAACAGCCACATGCTAACCTCACCTCACCAACTGTGCAGCTTCCAAAGAGAGTGACTTCCTGTCTACCTAGGCTTATATCCTTTCTATTCTGCTAACTCATTTCCTCTCTCCACCAACCTACATCACTTCCTGTCTGTCTGTACAGACCTCCAGACTTCTATGGTTAGTGCTGGGATTGGCTTGGCTTGGCTCTGTTCCCAGTGTGGCCTTGAACTCACAGATATCCAGACAGATCCCTTCCTCTCAAGTGATATGATTAAGGGTGTGTGCTAACATTGCCTGACTTCTATGTCTAATATAGTGGCTGGCTTTATCCTCCAANCTCCATGCAAGCTTTATTTTATTGGAAGACACAGTATATTGGGGGACACAATACATCACCATAACCTTTTGTGAGGGCTCCCTTGNAAGTTCCCAAAGCAACATATTCCACTTACAGTTTATGTCTTTGAAACAAAAGAAATTGAAAAATGTCATCCTAAAGTTGGGCCCACTGCCTCACTAAATAAAATTAAAATATTCTCAGGAAGAATTGAGAACAGATATGGCTGAGCAACTAACCACGGCTTCTATGTAAATTTGAGAAAAATAGTTGTTTTCTTCCTCTTTTTTTNTTCCACATACTTTCAAAAATTAACCAAATAACTGAATCCAATAAAACTGCTCTTGAGGGTTAGAATTATCACACACACATAATACACGGACTGTCTCTTATACACATCTAGATGTGTATAAGAGACAGCATATACACATAGACACATACAGATACACACACATGCTCTCTCTCTCTAAAACACACACACACATAATAAACATACACACACACTATACACATATACACTTAGACACATACAGATACACACATACTCTCTCTAAAACACACACACATAATACACATACACACACAGATAATATACATAGACACATACAGATACACATATTCTCTCTAACACACACACATAATACATATATACACATAGACACATACAGATACACACACATACTCTCTCTCTCTAAAACACACACACACACATAATACACATACACACACAGGTAATACACATAGACACATACAGATATACATATTCTCTCTCTCTCTCTCCCTCTCTCTCTCTCTCTCTCTCTCACACACACACACACACACCTTTATTTCTTTCAGTTGCTTTCATGCTATTTTTGCTCTTACACATTACAAATAGGAACCTCTTCCACGAGATGAAAACTGAGGCAGATTTGACGATACAGATTTACTTAGGGTAGAAGCATGCTTTGAGTTTTCATGCTTTTTCCTCTGTCTGTTTCCCAACCTTGCTAGAGAATTTGTTCTTTGTCCCATCTGCCTACNCTGNACCCTAGAAAGTTTACTACAGCATTCTGCATGGCCCATCTCCTTCNTTTGTTAACTTCTAGTTGGGTTTGGCCAAATAAAATGCACAAAGGAGATTTGAGAGTAGGGGATAAAAGACATAAAGAGCCATTATTGGCACCTTTTTTGTTTAGATGAGGTTCTGGTGCTGTGCTTTGACTTATGTCTGGAAGCAGTCTGCTTCCTTATGCTTTCTCCTCTTGATCATCTCTGACGGTCTCCTCAGAGGTGAGTGATGAGAGCTGTCTGCCATTGTTGGAGCTGGAGCACAGGGCATTGTCTTTTGATGGCCCTCAACCTTGCCTTTCCCACTAAAAATATTCTTTTTATTAGAAAGTCTCCTGAGAAGTAGCCATTTCCTACAAAAACCGTGATACATGGTGTGTGTTAGCCAGCTTCCCGTTGAGATGGTAACATACTTTAAAAAATAGCTTAAGGGAGGAAAGAGTTTTGGGTCCATGATCCCTTGCATCTTCTGTTTCTGGGCCTGTGCTGAGACAAAGCACCATGGCAGGGAAGCAAAGCAGCTCACTTCACAGCAGCCTGGAAGCAAGAGAAAAAGAAACAGATGAAGGGACAGGGACAAGATAAACTCTCTAAGGGCATTACTAATGGCCTGCTTCTGCCAACAAGGCCACACCCCCTGACATTTCACCACTGCCCTATGACCTTTAATCCGAATGGATTAATCTACTGATGATATGATAATCTTCATGATCCAATCACCTCCCAAGGGACCTACTTCTGCTCACTACTATATTGCAGACTAAGTCTTTCATGTGTGAGCTTCTGGGAGATGGTTAAGATCTAACCCATAATCTCTCACATTTGCCATGTGACTTGTATTGGGCTTGAGGGCAAGGAAACTTGAGATTGCCTCTCCTATGTTCCCAATGGACAAGGCATGTAAACTACAGANATAACTGGAAGCAGAAAGGGTTCAGCTATCTTTAGAGAGTTAANAACCCGAGGAAAACTACAGAGGTACTTACCACTGGCCCTTGCAGCATCTTGCCATCCCTAACACTAACCACTGATTCACTTTACTCATCCTTCTATATCAAACCCAATATTGCTTAATCCCTGACGCTACCTCTGCTCATCCCCACCCTCATCTGGCCTTTATCTGTACATGAATTATGTGCATAGTACATTATAGCCACCTATCAACAGCTTCTATTCCTGTCCTGACTTTGATCCTGGGAGGCCAGAGGCCTTTCTTACAGTCTCTCATTGACAATGCACAACTCAGAGTTGTATATTCTCCNCTTCTGATAACCGTAAGGAGCAGTGTCAGGATGAAGCCAGAGCTAGAAAGAAAACCACCACAGCATGGAACAAGCCATCTTAACAGTAAGACTTGGATTCTGAGTCATGAGGAAGATGATGGGACAAATGAAAATTGAGATATCTCAAGGGGTGAGGAAAAAAAACAGTAAACAAGAGGACTCTGGACTTGTTAATTGTGAAACACAGGATGACCAGGCACACTGTTCAGCAGGCAAGTGGAACACAAAGACTAACATTCAGAGGGACAGGAGTTGAGACAGTGATTGCAATGTCACCTATCTGTAGGCAATTAGAAACGGAGCAAGAGGAATGTTTCCAAGGACAAGAGTGGGGAGTGAGCATTAGCGCTTCAGTCCCTCACCTTGTTCCTGGGGTCAGTGTTCTGTTTAATGCAGGGTTAAATCCATAGCCCTCATCAGCATCAGCTCCATTAGATCAAAGCCTAAGCTAATTTGCTAACTCTGTTAAATACATAAAGCCATCAGGAGTAATTTAATGCTTATCAGATATGCTTACTCCCTAATAAACCCTCACCTACCCCTTATTTCAACCTAATGAGCAAAGTGGATTCAGAAAATGAATATGTAATGAAGAATCCTTCCATGTATTTTCATGAAAGAATTAGAAGGGGGTTTATAGTGGAAAGGGNGACTGGCATTTAAGGGGGCATTTGGCTGCTTCATTGATTTCTATTTCATTTCAGAGCGNGCGACGCACGGCTGAGGTTTGTCAACCTTTCGTTAGCCTGGGTAATCCATCATAGTTAAATATCACATGTTTAAGCTACAAATGCATGCCCACCATTTAGCATGCATTGAATTTTCTTTAATTTACAAAGAGAATCACTGAGCACCAGACAAATAAAGGAACTGGCCTATCGGTTATCGAGAGCCCTGTAGAGAGGAAGATGGGCTTNGGGGTCCCACATCTGACCAGAGGTTCCCACTATCTCCTGGAAAAGCAANTGTCTCACTCCTCTTCATACCTTCCCTCAGTCCCCCACCCCCGAAAAAAGATCTCCCTGTCACCCATGTTTACCACTCTGCCTTACCCCAACCTATTAAGATGACTTGCAAGAATCATGTGGCTGAAAGAGACATTCACAAGGGCCTGGTTTACAACCAAAGTATTCACTTTTTAATGTAAATCTTTGTGAGGTTCCTGTGTCTTCCCTTGGACAAGCCCAGTTCTCCAAGCACACTGGGTTTACCTGTCTCTAGATTATTTAGATAAAAANGACAGGCTCCTCTGTGAGGGGGTATNGATTCTACCAGCTCTCCATGGATTATGTTGGCTCCCTGGAAATATTCATTTTCCTCCTATAGCTATGCTGTCTCCTCCTTACATCATTGAAGAAACATTCTTTTCTGTGATTGCCCA
>LZPO01076132.1:63656-78911 GCA_001675575.1 Neotoma lepida
TTGATGAAGACACCATATTTTGTTATGTGCCTTCCAGAATTTTCTCTGTATGTGTATATTGTTGTTGTTAAGTAGAAAAGCAGTAATATAGCACTTACTTGATTATAACTTTGAAACAAGTTAAAAGTCTACACGTAGAAAAATGGTAAGTGAAATTCTAGGAACGCCATATGCAGAATCCCTTTGGCAACACAAGAGACTTATACACCACTAGCAGTATAATATGTTCATAGTACATGTTGAAACAAGGAAAGCTACATTGCAGAACAATAAACTACATCCCAAAGTTCAGCATCTAACTACACTTCAAGCTGGGTGTATATTCTTTACTCTTCACTGATCATTCTACCTTATAGTCTATTGTTTATGTTTGGTTGAATATATCAATTGACTTCACAGTCTCTTCATTTCAAATCCAGCTTTCTTTGACCTGCATCGTGATTCTGTGTCCTCTTAACCAGCTGCCACACCATAGGAAAGGAAGGGTAGGGTTTTTATTTTGTTTGGTTTTACTTTTTGCCTGATTATGGTATGTTTTTGCTCCCTCCAACCAAATATCTACCAGGGAATCAGTGGTAGGACACCAGAACATTTGCTTTCCATTAAGTTCTCTATCTGTGGATGACTACTTCCTGTAGACCAGCAGTCCCTAGTGGTATGCATTCATAGCTATCACTGGGCAATCCTGTCCACCAGCTTCTAGTAGTCACCTGCACTCTCCAGTGAGCTGTTGCTACAGAACTCTGGTTTTAGCCAAGGTCTCTAGATCTCTTCAGCAACACCCTAATGATAGTCTTGAGTTAAGCTCTCTTTCCATCAAACTTAATATCAGACACCCCTGTTTATTGGTAAATAGGGGTACAGGAAGCAGAATCCTGATTTTCTTAGTGTTCTCTTCATCAACTCCAGATTAAAGGACAACTCTTCCTAAATTTGGTTCAAATTACTAGCATAGTTCCTATCTTCTGTTGTACCCAACTAATATACTAAATGAAAAATGATACAGGAAGACAGAGACTTCAAAGTTCATTCATTGACTCTAAATACCATTAACAGAGAAAATANGAGATAACTGAAAGTTAACTGAATTTTACAACAAGTAAAATCTTCTTNAAAAGGTCTTACTGATGGAGAGTGGACCCAAGTGCTCTGCTNTGACAGCCTGGANGAAGACGAAATACATTTGATTGACTTACAAAGAAAGACTCANCCTAGTCAGAAAGAAGTTGATAGTCTCTCTCTCTCTCCTCCCTCACCCTCTCTCTCAATTTTTCTCTCTCATCCTCTTGCTCGCTTGCTGTCTTTAATGATCCTAACCTTTTGGCCAGCTGTATGTTGTGAATGTGTTGCTCTAATTGGTTGATAAATAAAGCTGTTGCCCAATGGTGAGGCAGAATAAGGTTAGGTGAGATATTCTAACTAGGGAGAGAGTAGTGGAAAGCAGAGCTGAGCATATACTGCTAGCCACTGCCAGGAGAAGCAAAATGTAAAGGTATCGGTAAGCCATGAGTGACGTGGCAAAATATAGATTTATAGAAATGGGTTAATTTAAAATGTAAGAGCTAGCTAATGAGAAGCCTGAGCCATTAGGCCATAAATCTGTAAATGATATAAGCCTTTGTGTGTTTACTTGGGTCAGAGCAGCTGCAGGACCACGGGGCTGGGCTGGACTGCATGGGGCCTGGAGGGACCCTGACAAAACTTTGTATTACAAGGCTCCTTTTTAGACTAGACTAAGAAAAAGCTTACGTGTAAGCAATACTCCTTGTGAGCATCGTGGCTGGATTGTTTGTCTCAGCACAGACATGTAAGTCACAACATCCGGCTCATTGAAGAAAGATCCTTTTTCTGTTGTTCTCTCATTTGTCATTTGTCTCTTTAATCGCAGTGAAGCCATCTGGTGTGCTGTTGGTGGCTGTGAACATGCAATTAAGATTCTCAAGAGAATACAATCCACCGGGGAGATTAAAGTGATGCTTATCAGGATGGTGATACAAAAGAACTATGTATTCTGCTTAGTCAAGGTCCCATGAACCAAACCTGCCCAAATCAAACAGATCCAGGAATGCATCAGAGGGGAGCCAATCTGGTTTAAGCAAGTAAGCTCTTAAATCTTGTAACTACATTTCTACCACATCACAAGTATCTGTCCAGGGACAGTAGGAAGAGATATAAACACACAAACTCCTCCTGCCCTGCCCTGGTAATACAGCATAATCCTTCTAAGGCTATTTGAGGAAGGGGATCTAGATCTTCACTGGGTAGCTATAGCCTTAAATGTAGGACCTAATATATAAAATGTAGTAGCTAATATCAAAAACAAATTTATAATCATCACTTCACTTCTATTCAACCTTAACCCATGAGAAAAGGGATTTAACACACTTTAGAAATCCAGTAGGATCTATGATGATAATTGGGATAATCACCAGTCTGATTACAAGGGAAGGCCCCTATTCAGGCACCCTCTCCACTATTGCTAGGAGTCTTAGCTGGGGCCATCCTTGTGGATTCCTGGGAATTTCCCTAGCACCAGGTTTCTACCTAACTCCGTAATGGCCCCCTCTATCAAGATATCTCTTTCATTGCTCTCCCTCCTTGTCCCTGCCCCAGCTGGACCATCCTGTTCCCTCATGTTCTCATCCCTCATCCCCACCCTTCTCCACCCCCCCACCCCTTTCCAGTTTACCCAGGAGATCTTATCTATTTTCCCCTCCCAGGGCATTCCATGCCTGTCCCTCTTAGGGTCCTCCTTGTTATCTAGTTTCTCTGGGGTTGTGAATGGAAGTAGATGCAGAGATCCACAGCGAGGCATGTGGCCTAGCACCTGGAGTCCAGTCAAAGAGAGGGAGGAGGGATTGTTTGGGGGGGGTCAAGATCATGATGAGGAAACCTGCAGAGACAACTGACTCAAGCTAATTTGAGATCACAGACTCTGGATGGGACCGAACCAGGTCCTCTGTATGAGGGTGACAGTTGCGTGACTTGGTCTGTTTGTGGGACTCCTGACAGTGGGACTTGGATTTATTATCCCTGGTGCATGAACTGGCTTTTTGGAGCCCACTCCCTATGGTGGGATACCTTGCTCAACCTTGATGAAGGGGGGAGGGACTTGGGTCTGCCTCAACTTGATGTGCCAGACCTTGTTGACTCCCATGGAAGGCCTTACCCCTGTCTCTTATACACATCTAGATGTGTATAAGAGACAGCATATACACAATGGAGGATAGGAACAAGAAGAGAGGAGGAAGGGGAAACTGCTGTTGGTATGTAAAATGAAAAAAATTATATATATATGTATATATATGAAATCCAGCAGGGTTAACATTTGCTAGTCAGTTTCTTGTGATCTAGCATATAGGTTTAGGGATGTGGACTAATGCGTATCTTGCAACTGTTTATGGAATGACAATGGCACCATCAAAATCCCTAGTCTTCCTTCACCTTTCACTCCCCATTATTTGGGTTACAGTTGTGAGCAAAAAGATACACACAAGAATCCTGCTTAGGTGATTTCATTTATGGAGGGATTAGTTGAAGCAGAGGCATTGGAGTTTCTAACCAAAAAATGATGTTGAGTTATTACATATTGGAAATCTGCCAAAATGGATAGGTAGGCGGGCACCCTTGCAAATAGCTATATTTAACCTCTCTTTTTGCGACATAGTCTCCATTCAATACAATAAGTGGATCTGGTGATCCCAGTCCATCGATGGGTTAGATTAAAACAAAGAACAAAAGTAAATGGGTGTAGAAGCTTAACTCCTTGGGTGGGACCAGCTGTAAAGTCAAAACAGATGCTCACACTTAGGATTCTGGGAAATTCAGCCATAATGTATACTAAAAAGTCTCTAACACCATACAAAGATCTGGGTTTAGCGTGGTTGGTCCAATATTCAGTTAAATTTTCTGCAGAAGTCTTTGACTGGAAAATTCTAATTTCTCATTATCAGGCCATGCACAGTAGAAAGGAAGAAACAGGAGAGATCAAAGAACAGGGGTTTCATGATGAGAAGAAGAAAATCTTGACCTGTGACATTGGGAAACTGTCTGTATTCAGGGTGTCATCTGATTTAGAGGTGTGATCTCCATGGTCAGCTGTAAATTCAGATCCCCACTGGGATGCAGTTCCAAAAGTCTGGAGGGTTCCCTTTGAGTTGAAAGTATTAGACCCAAGGCTCAAGGTCCTGAAGCTTTACTGTAGTATATAAATGGTGAAAAAAACTTGGCATGGTGCCCCACATCAAAGGCAGGCTTCTTTTGTATCATATTTCCACAAGACTCAGTCTCGAAGATTCAGGTCATGGAGATCTGATCCTCATTTGGTGGGCCATGAAGGTTCCTTTTATTTGATGCAAATATGCATTGGTATAATTAATCTTGACCTTACAGTATCAGAAATTACAAGTACAGGAGATACAGAATATCCCATCAGGTGCAATGGTCTCCAGTTATGATTTCATAATATGTCTGTTTGTCCTTTAAAATAGAGGATAGACCCAATTGCCATTAAAAACAGTATAAAACTTGGGCAACCAATTTTTTCTATTCACTTTGCTGATTTCATTCTGTGTGTGTGTGTGTATGTGTGTGTGTGTGTGTGTGTGTGTGTGTTTATGTGCGCACACGCGTGTGTGTGCACGCATTGGTGTTTTACCTCCATGTATGTCTGTATGCGGTACCCTGGAACTGGAGTTACAGACAGTTGTAAGCTACCATGTAGGTGTTGGGAATTGAACTCGTGTCCTTTGGAAGAACAGCCAGTGCTCTTAACTGCTGAGGCATCTCTCCAGTCCCACTGGTTTTACTCTTAAGCAACAATCTTCAGTTATAATTTCATAAAATGTCTGTTTGTCCTTTAAAATGGAGGCTAGACACAATTGCCATTAAAAAAAACAGTGCAAAACTTGGACAACCAGTTTATTCCATTGACATCGCTGGCTTTATTCTTTTTTTTTTTTTTTTTTTTTTTCAGTTTTTTGAGACCGGGTTTCTCTGTGTAGCTTTGTGCCTTTCCTGGAACTCACTTGGTAGCCCCGGGGTGGCTTCGAACTCACAGAGATCCGCCTGCCTCTGCCTCCCGAGTGCTGGGATTAAAGGCGTGCGCCACCATCGCCCGGCTGGTTTTATTCTTAAAATACTATTTTTTCTTTCAATTTTTCCAGAGACTGAAGATGGTAAAGACAATGCTCATAATGATGCCATTGTATTTTTAACTCCTTATTGAACCAGTTAATAATTTGCCCAGGAAAATAGGTTTCTCTCTCACTGGAAATTTCTTCAGGAATCCCCCATAAAGAAAATGCTTTTTCTAAAATTATTTTTGCTTGTGGAATTAGCCACCCATCATGGAATGGCCTCAATCCATCTTAAAAACAGACACAAAAATGAAAAGAATATGCTGATAGTTCACTGAGGGAAAAAGCTGAACATGATGAAATGGATGCTCAGATGTAGTGTCAGGTGGCAGATAGGCACTACCTAAAATCTTGATAGTTCTTCCAATATTCTGAGTCTGACTAATCAGATGTGAGTTATGAAATATTTCTGCAACTTTACAACAATTATTCCACCAATACTTTTTAGTAATTTAGTAAATTAAAGACTACTATCACTATTAAGCTTGCATCCTTAAATGTACCAGTTTTTCCGAATTCAGTGCATATTACTGCTCAGTGAATAAATCAGTGAATAAATCAGCCTTATGAAATTTATTCAAACTATATATCTTACTACATCCATTACTAGCTGTCTAAGCACAAAGACTTACCAGGACATTTTCTTGATATGAGTACTCAGGTCTATGAATGTAAGTTTTAATTTTAATAGAAACAGTTTGCAATGTCAACATGATAAAAGCAAAGAGTTTATCTATTTGAGGTCCATTTGTGAAATGGCTCACCATCAAATGAAACCTCTGTTGCCATCATGTGCTAAAACCACATAAAACTCCAAAATCAGGCTTGCAATCCATATAAATATTTACTGATTTGTATTTTTAGCCACATGATGAGTTGAGCTCATAAGGCTCTACTGATTGAGTTGACTTAAAACATTCTTTTCCTGCAGGTTCATATTGTCTGGTCACAGAATACTCTCCTCGGAATTTTCCTTCTACAGTTTTACCAAAAGATTCATAAACAAAAACACCAGCTCAGGATCATCCAATGGAACAACTTATGAATAAATCAATGTGAGGAGTCAATTGCTGTGCCTCATTGGCACTGCTGTGATTTCTACCATGACTGGGTGAGGGAATTAAGGGAACAATGCGAAATAAATGGCATTTGTTTAAATAAAATTGCATTTATCTGAATAAAAAATTGCATTTTAGAGGGAGACTAAGATGAAGGCAAGAAAGGAAATTCTCAAGATGTTGCTAAAATGCACTGAAGTGGACCAGAATTTCATAAACTTTCTACATCAGGTAGAATTTGCAGGACATATTCATGTCCTGAAATAGTCTCAGATGAGAACTCTACACATGTTGCTTCTCTGCTGCCTCTCTAAACCTCTCTTAAGGTGCTTCTGCTACTGGGTGTAATTGCAGGTGTAATATGCAGTGGGCCTTCCCTTCCTCCATGCTCTTGGATAAGAACTCTTAGTGCCTTATTGTTACATTTATTAACAAATATGCTTAAAGACTTGNAATAACTTAGATGTCCTAAAACCAGGGGCTTTTACAGTTGAGTTTCAGCTGATCAAAAACTTGCTTGTTCAGGTATGATATCACAAGGAGGTAAGGATTTTCTGCTAAGGGACTATTTATTATATAGGTTGTTGTATGACTTTTCTTTGGGAGCTATGAAAAAAAAATGTCTATCCCCAGACAGGGCACTGACAATAGACAAAAGATATGACTCCAGAGAAGTCTAGCTTGGTGAACCAATGAGTTTACTGGGGTTTTTTACAAGAGTATGGATGAAGGGTTACTTACCAGAGCACAAGTGGCTTAAAAATCAGCTATATCCAATGGGAACAGATGCAGAGACCCACAGCCAGACATTATGTGGAGAGAAAGTCTAAATTGGAGGTCTCCATCAAATCCTGCCCCCCTCCCAAGCTCAGGAAATCCTGTGGATGAGATGGAAAGATTGTAAGACTAGAAGGGATGGAGGACACCAGGAGAACACGGCCCTCTGAATCAACTAAGCAAGGTACTTGTAAACCCACGAGACTGAAGCAGCAAGCACAGGGCCTACATGGGTCTGCAACCAAGTCCTCTAAGTGTATATTATAGCTATTAGCTTAGTATTTTTATGGGGCTCCTGACTATGAGAAAGAGTGGATCTCTGACTCTTTTGCCTGCTCTTGGGTTGCCATGTCTACTTCAATATGAAGGTTTTTGCTTCATCTTATTATATTTTATTTTGTCATGTTTGGTTGTTATCTCTTCGAGGCCTGTTCTTTTCTAATGAGAGAGACAGAAGGGGAGTGGATCTGGGGTGGGGGCTGTGGGGAGGAACTGGGAAGAGTACAGGAAGGGGAATCTATAAGCAGGTCATATTGTAAAAGAAAAGAAACTATATTCAATAGAAAAAGAAAGAAAAGAAAAAATCAGTTGCACCATCAAAACTCTCACTCCAGCATGGGTGATGTCCCATCAGCTACATCTCGGGGGCTCCCTACTAAACCTACTGATAACTCCAAGAAGATTCTCCCCCACTGCAACTATTTACTGCCTCTACAACCTCATGGAGTGGCCTCTTGAGTCTTTTAACTTCCTGTACTTCCTGAATCTCATGTTTCATCTGCCTCCTGGACCTGATGAGTTTTTTTTTTTTTTAGCATCCTGAGTTTTGTGACACTTGTTCCTCACTGCAGAAGGAAATGTTCTAATCCAGATGGAAAAACTACACAATATATGTGGTCCAACATTGACCAAGATGTTATTGGATAGCACATGACTGCATATAAATACATATATGTATGCACTTATATACATTGATATACAGATTTGTAAATCAAATTATATACAGGCAGAGGGAAGGGGGTTGCTGTTGGTTGAACTGTGTCTCTCAAAAATTGACTGGAGACATAATCCCCAATTATATTTTGAGGGAGGGGCTTTAAGAGTAATTAGAGCTAGATGAGGTCAAGAGGATGATGTCTTCATGATGGGTTTAACAGCTTTATAAGAAAAGGAAGAACACTTAAGAGAGAAGGCAGCCATATATAAAATTAGGAAGAAGTCTTNACCAGGAGCTGATTCAGTCAGCATCTTAATGTTGCATTTTCCAACCTTCAGAACCCTCAGAAACAAATGATCTAAGCAAAGAAGGAGGAACTCTGCTCATGACTGTGTTTCCAAGGAAGACAAGCTTAGTCTGTGTTCTTTTTATAGACTGTGCATACAAGGGCATGGCTGTTACAGAAGACGTGGAAACCAATACACAGCATCCCACAAGTCTAAGAAAAATCTCAATTATCTTTTAGCTTCAGGCTACAGGAAACTTGGAGCAGCCTTTATTATCTCAGGTGAGAGAGAAATCCCTTTAGCAAACAGGTCATGTCCTAAACAGTGGACCTTTTCCCTTAAAAGCTGAAGTCTTTCCCATCAGAACCTTATGACCTTTATGTGTGAATTGCTGTAAACAGCAAAGGGAGTCAGTTAGAGCACTCTATTGGGAGACCACAGCACCAGAGCATCTACAGACTGAACGAGAGCAGAATTGCAGAGTTCCTAAGTCCGGCTAAAATGCCTGGAGAAAAAAAATAAGCAGGGACCTAGGGTAACCACAGTGGTGGTGTGGTCCAGGTATAATGCTGCTTTACCCCAACAACAGCAGAAGAATACGAACTCTATCACCTAGAATGTTAAAGAAACATGAGCAACAATCTGTTTCTAAGAATCATTTTGATTCAGTGAGTGCATTAAACAATATTAATAAACTGTTGGCTTTGAGCTACAGAAAGCCTTGGTATTCGAATTTAACTGGCAAACTTGCAGTGTAGAAAGCACTGGTACTTAGAATTATCAAGTTCAATCAAATCCTCTGTAATTGGTGAAGGTCCTTGGATCATTTCATCCTTTAATGGATACTATCTTAAGTCAGGCAAAGATTTAGAATCATCTATTTGAACTTTTATAGGATGCAAAATTTTANCCCTTCCTATGTTAACAGAACAAGAGGTGTGTAAGCATATGGATGTTTTAGAAAGATCACAGCTATATTATGTGTACGTCCTTCTTAACTATATCAATTTCTGGATATACACAGTACCTCTTTTAGCTCAAGGGGGTTAGAAATGTTAAGTCTCTCCCTCCGTCTAAAAAGAATTAGTGTGCCCCTGAATTTAGTGAGTCTTATCCCAACAAGTTTACTGATGCAGAATTGCACAGTAAAAAGTTAGGTTTTCCTTAAGATAGGCCCAGAATCATCGAACAGGTTCAGATACAAGTGGCTCTTGTCCCTGATTTTAAACCCTCTCCTGACAAATGGCCTGCTTATTCCAAGCAATTTGTTGATTCACTAAACTGGAATTGATGGCAGATAAGGTGGTTCCAGAAGCCACTAGGATGAGCTAACACTCCCCCGCCCACGTTTTCTTAGCCTTTCCTCTGTTTATTCTAAGGTGCAACACAGAACGGCCAGCTGAAGAATCTCTTGTAACCCCATTAATACTAATTGTTCTCCTGCTGGCTCCCTCTAGTGGACAGATATGTGCATCAAAAAGAAAAGGGTGAGGCCAGGAAAAGGACTACATGGATTGTAGTGCTTGCCATCATGCTGGATGGCCTGGGTTCAATCCCTAACAACCCATGGGATGGAAGGAAAGAACCAACTACTGAAAGTTGTCCTCAGGCCTCCACAGGCATGTCACAATACTCACGTGTACACCAAACCACCACACCACACCACCTACCACACCACATATGTATTTGATGTATATGTATATGTATAAATGCATAAAAATGTTCCATATATCTTGTATTGTTGTTTACTGTAAATACTAAAGGTATATACTCAGAGGGCTATTACAGCAATCTAACTACATTTAGCCAACAATGAACACCAATTGGGGTGATAACAATCGTTAAGGGAGCTATTTGTAATATGGGTCCATTAATGAGAAGAATAGGATTCTTTGCTTTGGAGATAACATTTTACTTAATTAGGGTTCAAAATCAGTGCTCTCTACAATCAAACAAATTGCAAATGTTCACTAGTTCACTGCTTTCAGTGTCTGCTATGCAAAAGCAGACACTAGAACTGATTCGGGTCATAGGTTATAGTTTACCAAGCCTTGAATTAGAATGTTACTGATACAGAAAAAAATAGACATTTTCTAGATGACGGTTCTCATTTGCTTGCTCTTGCTGGAATAAAACATGAACCAAAAGCAAGTAGGAGAGGAAAGAGATTACTTCAGCTTATTATATTCCATCATCAAGGGAAGCCAACACAGGAACTCAAGACAGAAGCCCAGAGGTAGGAGCTAAGGCAGAGGCCACAGAGGAATGCAGCTTACTGGCTTGCTTTCTCTGGCTTGTTCAACTACCTTCCCTGTACAACCGAGGGCCACATGCCCAGGAGTGACACCTGCACACAGTGAACTGGGCCTTCCTCCATCAATGAGCAATAAAGAATATGCCCCTACAGACATGTCCAAAAGAGCCAATTCTTCAACTGAAGTTCCCTTTACCCAGGTGTAAAGTCGACCACCAAGCTTAGTCACTTGACTCTAATCCTTTATTATCTTTAGCCATGTGTGTTAGCTTTATGTCAGCTTCTAGTGGCTGTTGACACTCCTTAGCTTCTGGCCACNTTGTTATAATCTCCAATTCTGTGGTCACATTTCTTCTACCTCTCTTGTCAGTTCCTGCTACATTTCTTCTTATAATGGCTGCTGTGGTTCCATGGAGCTCATCCACACATCCTACCTTGATTCAACCACACCTACAAAGTGCCTTTTGCACTTTGTATCAGGTAGAATCCACATGTTTTAGGGACATTGGCATATTTGGGGATTCATGGACATTGCATTTCACAACAGGAAAAGATCTTTCAAGAAACAGTAGATGAAGAGAGCAATATAGAAAGTTAGTCCTATTNGTACACAGTTTTAGAAAAGATACTATTATCTGTGTATGTGGACAGAGGGAATTTAGTAAGAAAAGCTAATGCACATGGTTATCTCTGAAGTGAAAAGCAGAATCGAGTAAGGATGTGAAGGGGGCTATCACTGTTTATTTACACACTTGGGAATTGTTTGAGTCTTTGTAATATGATATTTCACATTGCATATTTTCCAATCCCTGTGATGAAAACGTTAAGCCAGAGAAAGGAATTCTTTCTATTCCGANAGCCCCTTCCTGGCTCCTTTGAGAAGCTAAGGGAGGTGTGCTCTGCGGCTGCACTCATGAACAAATAGTCACAGGGTAGTCTCCATTCNGGGCTAAACATGTATTTGTACAGTTCTTGAACCTAAAAAAAAAAAAGTAACTTACAAGTAGGGGGTTCCTTATTAGGTTCTACCTTCCTGATATCTTTTATTTTTCTAGAAAATCCTAAATTGAGCAAGTTCCCCAGCTGCTGTTATAACTCTCTACTGCATTCATGTAGATCGCTGCATTCTTTGATACTCTGCCATTGGTAGCTGGGTTCTAATTAGCAGCCAGCCTGTAATACAGGCCAATTTCTGAAAATATGCTGTTTTCACAAGCAGCCGGTTTCCCTCTTATTATGTTAATAATGAAGATATTCCCTGTGGTACCTTGGGACCGTGTATCAGATAAAAGCCAGCAGAACAGCGGCATGTTTCAGACATTCATGCTGAATAAACAGAACAAGCAGAGATGGTAACAGCCCCGACACAGCCCTTCACAGGAATATAAATGCGGAAAATTCTCATTTAAAATCCCTTCGAATTTGCTCTGTTAAATGAGGACACTCCACTGCACCAAACATCCAAGACTGGTACCCAGGTGGAACCTGCATCATATTATCACTGTGCACAGTAGACTAGCAGAAGCCCAGATANTGGCTTCTAAGTCCTCTGATGTAGTTNGAGGGCTAGAGTGCTATTGATAGCTAGNGTAGCATCCGACAGCCACCCCTGCCTGGTTTNCTTCTCTGTTGCTGTGATAAAATACTGACCAAAAGTATCTTGGATGAAGAAAGGGTTTACTTTTACTTTCAGACTATAGTCCATCCTTGATGGATGCCAAGGCAGGAACTCAAGGCAAGATCCTGAATATAGGGACTGAAATAGAGGCCATAGAGGAATACTGCTTACTGGTTTGTTCCATCTCCCTTGCTCAGCTGTTTTCTTTTTTATGTAGCCCAGGCGTACCTGTCTAGGGATGGCACTGCCCACATTAGACTGAGCTTTCCTACATCAATTAGCAATTAAGAAAAATATTCCATAGACATGCCCAGAGGCAATATCTTCTTATTCATTTTTCNAACATTCTCAGGAATCCCCGTTGTGTAGTATACATGAGGAAATGATATAGACTGCAGTCTTAAAGATCTTGATATTTTCAAACACGACCNTAGTCATGAGTTTTAAGTAAAGCAACAGAAAGACGAAAGCTGGAGAAGCCTAAAAGAAGTAAACAGAAAGGAGAAGATCAAGAAATGAGACGGCAGAGGTCACTGTGAGATGGAAGGCGCCTTCAAACACACAGCCTGGATCTTGAATACATTATGGGCCAAATGGTGGTGCTTTTATCAAAGCAGATCACAGGAAGACAGGTGAGTCTAGAACACTAGGTATTTCAGTGTCTGGGATTCCCAGAATGACTCCTCATTACAAATGAGGACATTGTCTTGTGGGCTTTTGTGGCCATTATGGGAGCCCCATTTTACTATGACCCAGATGTGAATCACATTCAACACACACTTGTTTAGACCTGGATACATACAGTCTCTCACAGGACCCCAGGAGAAAGCATCTCCATCTGTGGTCCCCTGGTGAAAATAATTATGACCAGCATAGCAATGCATCTGTAAACATTTAGTAAGTGATACTCACATGTGGATGATAGAAAACAACTGTCTAATTGAACTCAACAGGAGGGAAACCACAGATAGTGCTGGAAACCTAGCCAACTACCTAGTACCTGGGGCTAGTGAAGTCATGGACCTTAGGAAAGAATTACTATCACCACCTTTCTAGTTGAGCATAATTCCTTGCTGCATTCTAAATCTCATCCTTANATCTACATATAAATAGCTTTCACCTCTCATCAAAGACACTTCTTTCTACAGCAAACAGAGACCATCCCAGAAAACCATGACTTGGACACAATGCAGAGATCAATGGACCATGGGAAGCCCAGACCAAGGTATACACCTATATCACAGATCTTGCATTTATGACTCAAGAGACATCAAGGAAAAGGGGTGGAAAAGTGGAAGAGCCAGAAAACTAGTAAGCTTTCTGTTAAAAAAAATAACAACAACAACAACAAAAGAAACTGTCTCTATAGAAATGGCTGCATAAACAAGAGGTAAAGAGTGGCAAAACCACTAGACCAGTAAACATGCTAACACAAAAGCAGGGAACTCTCACAGGGTAAAATCCCTGGACAAGGAACTACAAGCAATGGATGACTGTTGAGAGATTGAAAGTTAGCCTCTATCAGGAATGAGGCCCCTAGTTGTCCAATACAAAGTAGTCAGCCCTGAAACCACAAACTATAGAAACAAACTCAACAAGTTGTATTTCTATAATTCTCTGTGTGTGTGTGTATGTGTGTGTATGTGTGATTGTCTTAGTTAGAGTTTGTATTGCTGTGAAGAGACACCATGACCATGGCAACTCCTCTAAAGGAAAACATTTAATTGGGCTGGCTTACAGTTCAGAGATTTAGTCCATTATCATCATGGCATGTAGCATGCCNGCAGACATGGTGCTGGAGTAGGAGCTGAGAGTTCTACATCTTGATCTACAGGCAACAAGAAGTGAACTGTCTCACTGGGCATAACTTGAGCANAGGATACCTCAAAGCCCACCTCCACAGTGACACACTTTCTCCAACAAGACCACATCTATTCCCACAAAGCCACAACTCCTAATAGCACCACTCCATATGGGGGCCATTTTCTTTCAAATCACCACAGTGATTAATTAGCTTTTAATTAAAAATGTATAACAATGTGCCTGCCATCAGTGGACAACTTCTCCTTTCATTTAATTGCTAAATGATTTCATTTGAGATTTCTCCCAAAATCTGGAATAAATTCTGGTATTTGTTTGACTTCTCTGAGCATAGACATGGAAGTTGAGAAAGNCAAAGATACCCAAAATTATGCACATAACTAAGAGATCATTGAGATTCAGTTGTAACTGAGATTGTCATTCCAACTGCCTATTATACTTTGATCCTCCTTTCATGATTAAAGGACAGAAGAGAATGTAGGATGCTCAGCAGACATCTGTGACTCCCAATAAAAGGGAGCTTCCAGGATATTAGTAGCATCCTTCTGCTCTGTTAAAGCAGTGAATCTAAAGCATTAACCAAAGAGCTGTCTCTAAGGTACACAGAAAGGAACTCAAATTAGGAACAAGGACGTATGCTGCACATCTGTCTCTTTGAGTCACACATTGGTATTCCAGTGGACTTAAATAAGACTTCAACCCAGATGTCCACAGTGGCAACTGGACGGATGTAGACAAAGAAAATGAGAGAGACACTAAGGTCATGCAAGAGATTCTTACAACATCTTAGCTACAACAGATACAGCTAACATGTTCTCTACAGACTACAGCTGCTGGATGTTCCACTTGTTGGATCCGTGGGGCAGAGATGACACAGAAAGCCACTTCAGCCCAAGACTGACCTAAAGTATAAACTTCCTAACTGATAATTGTTACTTTCACTGTTGTTACAGGAGGTGGTGTTACAGTTTTATGCCAGAGCAGCCCAGATGACTCAGTGTACTGGTTTCATCTGGTTTTCACAAACATGACAAGGAAATATACCTTAATGTCAGTTAAAATTCATCAGTGTGTTAGGGCTCATTTTCTCTGACAATGAATGGAAGGTTTGGGTGAAACGAAATGGAGAAAATAGAAAATATGTGTTTATTTATATATCANTGTGTATGCATGTTCATTTCATAGTGACTTCAGTGGAGTCGGTACAATTTTAGGAGTAAATTACATCTGAATTTCTCACTACCATATATTTCATGTTTTAAGATCTCTAATGTGATCCAGGTATGATGGTCCACACTTTTAATTTCAGTACTCATGAGGCAGAGGTCACGAAGATCTCTATGAGTTCCAGGCCAGCTTGCGCTC
>LZPO01076133.1:11961-22388 GCA_001675575.1 Neotoma lepida
GTCTGTTACAGTAAAAATCAACTCATTGTCAGCATTTAACATTATTCAGTGTGGTTCTGATTTCCTCTTCTAGACTTTCCCCACTAGAGATAGTTCCTGGCTTACATGTTTTCAATTTTATATTGGTGCAAAATTGGTGCAAAATTGGTGCAAGTTCACACTTGGGGTAGTGTCCTTCGGATTTGGAGTTTGAGTTTTTGTTCAGGCTAGGGGTGTATATAATTTTATGCTCTGCTAGGCATAGTGAGGCATGCCTGTTATCTCAGCACTCAGGAGGCTGAGACAGGTGGGTCATGAGTTACCGGCCAACTTGGGTCTCTTNCAGAGTGAGATGCAATAAAAAAACCTAGCGAGCTGCTGTGTTACAGTGCTAGGTAGCAGCAGGATTCGGCTCTGGAATAAAGTCAAAGGGGAACCTCCAGTGGGCACCACTGTGCTATTGCTAGGCTGCGGTGATGGTTGTTAGGGATATTAAGTGCACTGTCCCTGTCGCATTCCAACTCTGATGGGTTTGTTGGGACAGAAACCAGTTGTAAGTGACAAGAATCTGTATTCTCTTGCACAGCAGTTTCCTCCAAGGTTGAAACCTTCCATCTTGGAAGGAAATTTCTTAAGACACGGGACGTGAAAAGAGAAGCGAAATAAGGATCTGTTTTAAGACAGGATGTTTACAGGGAGCTGAAACAAGGGAAACACTCTGTCCTGCAGGGAAACTNTTATCCGAAGTCAGAAAGTAAGCAACTCAAAATTGCTCTGCTAAGTCCCTGAAACTGACCAGACTCACTAGGCCTCTTCTTTCCCAAGAGGACATAGCAGTAAAGATTGTTGAGGGTCACTCTCGGACAAGCCCAGGGGCCAGGGAGAAGCAGAGACCAGCCTAGCTGCCTGTAAGAGGCTCAGACCAACTGAGCCACCTGGAAANGACATTCTCAGCCTGTTAACCCACCTGCAGACAGTGCAGTGCACTCCAGGTCCCCAGCTCTGTGAGCTCTCACCCCTGCTGGGGTGGGCTCTGGTGATGCAGCTGACTTTGAGTCATTTCTGTTCCTGTAAGTGACCCAACTCCAATATAACTCACTGGTTGGTTCATCAAGCTGGGCTATGGTGGTTGGCCTATTGTTGGCTCCCCATCTAGGATGANTAGACATTTGTTCATGTCTCCACAGGAATAAATCATACAGCATCTCTGTCTTCATTTCCTTCCTCTGAGATTTCTTGGTGTCTTTTAAACATCAGTTTACAATCTTTCCCAGCCCTGGAACATCCTTAATGAGACAGTGGACTCTAGACAGTGAACATTGGAAGACAAAAATTTGTTACCATTTCTTTTTTTGAGAATGGGTCTGGCCTTGTAGCCCTGGGTAGTCTAAACCTCAGTATCACCCAGAATAGCTTTTAACTCACAGTTTTCCTGTACCAGTCTCCTACGTGCTGGAGTTACAGGTGTATAATCTACCACTTGGCATTTGGAAGAATGGCCAACCAAAAACCAAGAGCTTGGGGCTGGGGGGATTGCTCAGTGGGTATGAGTGCTTCTTGTGCAAGTATAAGGATCTGAGTTCAAATCCACATAAAAATGTAGAAATGGCTGCATAAGCCACTGGGAGCAGAGGCAAGCAGGTCTTAGAAGCTTGCTGGCCATTCAGGTTAGCCAAAAGGATGAGCTTCTACTTCAGTGAGACTTTGGCTCAAAGCAATAAGGTGGAGAGTTGGCAGAAGATGACATCTGGCATCCCCCTTAGGCAAATATGCACCACATATATACCTACCCAACACATATACCTACATGTACAACACACACATATAACACAACACATACACCTACTATGGTGGTTTGAAAGAAAATAGCCCCCAAGGGAGTGGCACTAATGGGAGGTATGGGCTTGTGGGCTTGTGGGAGAAAGTGTGTCATTGTGGAGGTGGGCTTTGAGGTCTCTCTCATACATGCTCAAGCCACACCTAGTGAGGCAGTCTTCTTGTTGCCTGCATATCAAAATGTAGCAGCTACCTCTCCTCTCCAGTACCATGTCTATCTGCATACCACCAGGTCCTACCATGATGATAATGTGAACTGAAAGCCACCACAATGAAATGTTTTCCTTTATCAGAGTTTCCATGGTCATAGTGTCTCTTCAAAGCAATAGAAACCCTAACTAAGATACCTACATATACAACACACACACATATGCACACACAGCAACACATATAACACAACATATACACCTACATATACAACACACACATATACACACATATAACATACAAATACATGTTGTGGAACAATCTTTGCACACTATAAATATGTATTACTCTCACTGGTTAGTAAAGAGCTGACTGGCCTACATCTGGGCAGGAAGAGATTGGGTGGGAGAGCCAGACTAGAAGGATGCTGGGAAGAAGAAGGGTAGAGCCTGAAGAGTTGCAAGCCAGACACAGAGGAAGCAAGAGATGAACATGCTGTACTGAGAAAAGATACCACCATGTGGCAGAGGGTAGAACATAGATAAAATATGGGTTAATTTAAGATGTAAAAGCTAGTTAGTAGCAAGCCTAAGCTATGGGCCAAGCATTTATAATTAATAATAATTCTCTGTGTGGTTATTTGGGAGCTGGCAGTCCAACNAAAAACACTGCCTATAAACACATACTTATNCACACATATATAAAACATGCATATAACACACATACCACCCTTATATGACACACACATATAACACACAACTACATATACNTATCACANATATACACATAAACCTTGTAATGTGAGGTTTTAAGTGATAACATTTCTATTTTCTTTGACTTTATAGAAAATATCTTTAATGATGAAGTACAGTGCTGTTCTCAGTAACCTGGGTCATTGACCAGAGGCTGTAAGGTTGTCATTCCAAATTCCATCTTTGGCTCAGTGTCTGAACCCAAGGATGCTTCCATCCCCTGCTGTCCTCCAAGGTCATGCTCCCTGCCCTCAGGGGATGACTGGTGGTACACTATCTATGTTTGTCAAGGCTTGCCCAGCCCTCAGCCTCTTTGGTAGGAAGTGTCTCACTCATGGTCCTCTCATAAAGGTAAACATTTTGCTAAATTTCAATGCCACGGCAGTCAGGCAAGCTGAGGGCTAAAGGAAAATGTTCCCCTTGCAAACCTTTAGGGAAACACTGTTCTGTAATTTGAACCAGGCAAGAAATCATGATATTTTACAACTGAAAACAAGACACATCTGTGAATAACATACCTGTTCCCAGTTTGCTGAGACACTCCCAGNAGACAAGTAGAACCATCTCTTCTTTAGTTGAAAANTTTTAAATNTTGTGCCTTGTGGGTTTTATACTAGTTTAAACATTATATTAAGAATATAGAATATTATTTATCTTAATTACAGACGTTTAAGCATTCTATTAAGTTTTACATCCAATTAGAGTGTTTTATTCTTTCTACCCCAATTGTGGTCTTTCTTGTTCAATACCAACTTCCCAGGTCCAGCTAAGTGAACCTGTTGTGTCCTTTTGACTCAAAGACAGCCTCTGAGAGAGATGTGTATCTCAACTCTCTTCTGCTGTTATGAAAATTGCCAAAGAAAACACAGTCCAGAAAAGTCTAGAGCAATCCCAGGAAGGTTCACATCATCACCCTTCACTGCTCTCATTCTTTCTCTGTGACAAGCACAGNGGGAGGGACCTGGGGNGGGGCAGGAAGGAGAGTTCTCCAGGCTGAATCTCCTGGGAACTTGATAGGAAAATTAGCTGTGGTGCTAGGAAGGTCAGCCTTGCAAAGCAGGGTCTTAAGTGACTTGTTTGTTTTTAATGTTCTTTCATTTTGACATAGAATGCANTCCTTCAGGACCTGGATCATTTAAGTTTTTCCTGACACTGCTGTGTGCAGTAATCCCTCTCTTCACATTCACTACAATTTCTCATGGACCATCCTCTGGCATCTCTATTTTAGTCATCTCGGAAGCCCCGAAGTCTCTATGCAGCACAGCAAACTGATATCTGAAATTATCCCAGAGGTCAGGCATCCAACACCGANGTATCGACTTTCTCCATCAAAGGGCATAACCACCTGGGCCAGCTACATACTACCGAGGGAAAGCCATTTACTTTCATAGACTATAAACCTTAATAAATAATAATTGTCATCATCCATTTNTGACCATTCATCCCAAGCGGCTTGAACATTCATAAAAATATCTTTGTTTCTCACCCTCCCCTTTGGTGCCAGGAAGACTAATACACTCACTCCCTTCCTTTCAATCATAAGTGGAGCTTATCTCCTGGGAACAAGACCTTCTCCTGGTCTCTTGGGAACAAGACCTCCTTCTGGGCTGTACCTGAACTTCCCATAGCCATAAACATACAAGTGGGCTTGGTACAGTGGGTGGATATTCTTTCCAAGCTAATGGAAAATTCATACAGCCACTTTTTAGAAACTGGGTAAGGAATAACTATGAAATCCAGAANTACATTGCANCACAGTTTTCAACTGAATGTCTGACCTCCCTAAATAAACTTTAAGCTCCTAGTTGGAAGAGCCATGTCTTAAATAAATCCTAGATGGGATGTTGGANACAATATGCAAAATTCTCTTTAAGGTGTAATGAGATAAGCTATATGGAATATCTTTGTATCAGTATCAGTTAACATTTGTTACATCCTGCCTGGGCCAGACAATAGGGTGAGAAAAGGGACCTACAGTCCTAGCTGCTCCTCAGTGGCTGGCAAGGACAAGAGAGAAACAGGTAATTAGGGCTGATTGCTGACTAGTCCGGGTAGGTTACAACAGGACATGGAGGAAGAGTTGAGCTGTAGGTCTGGCTTATGGAGATATCTTTGCAGGGTACTCTCTGTCAGGGAGGAAGACACTGAGCTTCGATCTTGGGTAAGGAGTCTGAGATGTTGCAGCCCAGTCCTGNGCTGTGTGTAAACAGATGATCTGGTCTCCCAGAAGAGANGGCCTGACCTAGAAAGGGTAAAGTTNGGACGGAGGACACAGAAAAGAAAGAAGGCTGNGCACTTGGGTTCCAGAGCACAAGAAATCTCTGGTCAAGGGAACCGTGGGGTGTANGTTAACTCTGCCTGCATCATAAGCATCACTGGCTGTGGGCTCCAACAACAAAGCACATCTTCACCATCAGGCTGCAGGTCCAAAGTGAAAGTGCTGTGGTCTCCCTGACCTGTAGATGGCCACCGACACTGTCCTCCCTGGGCACGAGGAAATAGAAGGAGGAGACCATTCTACTGTTGGCTCCTCTGTGTTTCTTTCTTTTGTGTGTNTGTGCATGTGGTGTGCGTATGTATATGCATGTTTGTACATGTGTGGGCATAGATGTGTGCAGGCACCTGCACAAACTCAATACTAACATCTGGAATCTTCCTCCATCACTCTCCCATTTTATTCACTGGGGCAGAGTCTCATAACTGAACCCAGAACTCATTCTGGGTTAGCCAGCTTGCTCTGGGTGTCTGATCTCAACTTTCTGAGCTCTGGAATTGTAGCACAGGTCACCATTCCCATCCTTTCCTCCAGTGGGTGCTGGGAATCTGAACGCCGGACTTCACACCAGCACAGCAAGTACTCTATTCACTGGGCCATTTCCCTACCCCCGCCCTGTTCCTCTTACAAGAACANCAGGGCACTGGATCAGATCCCAAACCTCATGACCTCATTCAACCATAATTCCTTCCTTAAAGACCTGTCTCCAAATGTGGTCACACAGGATGAACTTTCAGGCAGGACACAACTCCTACAGGTTTATTTCTAAAACTGGATATTCAGAGTGANACCCTTTAGAAGTTTCTCAGGAAGGCTAACATACTCCGCATCACACAGTAGAAACAGTCAGGGACCCTTGGCAGTGGGTGGCTCTTAACACTAGGCATACATGCGCCAAGTAGGAAATTTCTCATCGTTTCTTCTACTTAATAATCATATTTAATTATTTTCATGGTGTGTGTGTGTGTGTGTGTGTGTGTGTGTGTGTGTGTACCCCAGAATCCTGGCAGTTCTCATGTTNTTTTTGTCCCCATTTTAATGCCCCTTACCTTACAAANGACTTTTGCTTTGGGAGATCAGAGCACAGGGAATTGTTTTCCCTCCTTAAGCCTGACAGATCAAACATATTTCAAGTTGTCAGAGATGTAAATCATCTCAGCAGCCATACAGGTTCTAGAANCACAGATTCTTTTAACCGTTTGTTTACTGAATAGCATCAATACAAGAAGCCCTTGAGCACACTGGATGACTACAGTATACAATACTGATGACAGCATTCTCTCAGGTACCAAGGCATTTTAGTAATGGTCTCATTTTTAAAATGTAGTTTCTTGTGATTCCGTCATTAATACAAATATTAAGAATTGTTTTGGGTGCCTGCCTAGCTTGACAAAGCCCTGGATTCATCCCCAACACTACATAAACCAGGACCTGTGGAACNTGCTGTAATCTCAGTCAGAAGGCGCATGTGGGAGGTTCATGAGTTTGAGGTCATTTCTGGCTTCCACAGTGAGTGAGTTTGAGGCCAGCCTGGGCTAACTGAGACACTGTCCCAAAAAGAAAAACAATACAAATATTAAATTAAGCTCAATTTGACAAGTTGTTTTTTTTTCATTTGTTTTTGTTTTTGCTATTTTATTTATTTACACTTTAATTCTTTTAATGCTGNATTTTTTCTGTTTTGGTGTTTCTTTTGAAACAGGGTTTCTTTGTGTGACAGCTCTGGCTGTCCTGGAACTCCTTTTCTAGACCAGGCTGGTCTGGAACTCACAGAGATCCACCTGCCTTTGAGTCCCTAGTGCTTGGATTAAAGGTGTGTGCTACCAACACCCAGCTTTAACGCTGTACTTTCAGGGCCTCTGAAAGGTTAAGTAATTTATCATAGAACGATAACCCTAGCCCTGCAAATTAAGAACTCTTGAAATGCTTCATGTTTAAGTCCACAGATTTTTTTTTATTAGAAGTGCAAATGGAGGTGACATAATTTTATTTCCTCTACTGAAAATGTTTGAAACAATACATTGTCTTCATTTCTTCTTAGAAATACAGACAATGGACACATGCTTATGTGAGACTGATTCATTATTTTTGTTTTGGAGTTCTTAAGAGATGGACAAAATCTGCTTAGGAATCAGTTGGGTAAGGAGTAGGGAAGCTGTACTTTGAGCCCAATTAGCAGTCACACCTATAATGTAGTTCTCAGTTTCAGAAGGAAGACCAATAAAATCTGATACAAATTGTACCACGTTTTTACTGTAAGAGGCAGCCCTGGCTGATGAGAGTGATGGGTAGGGTGGCTGATCTTGGTTCCTGCTCCAGTCCTTGCTTCCCTGAGTCTTTGTGTTTTACTGCAAACTGAACCAGTTAAACTCAACAGGTGAAAGGGCCATTAAATTTTACACTACTGTCCAACTGACAAGACATAGTAAAGCATGTGAGTATTTGTTAATTTATGTTTTCTAAAACAGGGTCTCATGTAGCCCAGATTGGCCTTGCACCNGTTATTAGCCAAGACTTAACTCTCAAGTGCTGATACTACAAACACGCACCTCCACCACATCGAGCTTAATCAGACATTTAAGTCAGAATTACTGCTTCACAGAGATAAATAAAAATCCTAAAAACTTACTGGTTTAAGATAATATTTTAAGATAGTGACAAAAAATGGTNTTTTGATTTTTCTGTAAAGAAGCTTGCATGACAGATTGGAACCACAGTGATGGCTTGAATGTGCTTTCAGAGCACAGAAATAGACAACATGGTAGCGGGTAGTTGTGTTACTGATTCCCATAATTCCACTTGCTTCACATATGCATGCCTGCTGCACACCTGCAAAGTGCTCTCCACTTTGTGTTCTAGGTAGTAAAAGCAGCTACAAGGGAGTTAGCTGTCTGTCACAAGAGCTCTCTTAACCAAATTTGTACATACAAGCAAGAGTTTGCCAAAACTAATCAGATAATTATACCCTAGGCAACAAGTTTGCAGGACAAGTAGAGCCGTTTTATTTTCTTTGCTTCACATTTCAGCCTTAGTAAAAATTAGGTACTGAGTAAAATCTCAGCCTGGGTGGTGGTTTGTTTATAATTGCCCATGTTCACTAAAATGGGTTAGGAGTTTATGAGAATCGAGTTGTATTCTATGACACACTGTGAAATGACCTCACACCAAAGCAGCTAACAGAGTCCCTGCACCACCGAGGACTGCCTCGTGCCCTCCTCCAGAAGATCCTGGGTCTCTTAGAAAAGTAGGTGAGGAAGCCTCATCTCCANGCAGCGTATTATTGTACCATTAGATGTGTGGTTTTTAACGTCTACTCGTATGTAAGCCAGGCTACCCCTAATACTTTAATAGAGANAAGACTGGTTGAAACCTTTAATGTCCAACACTCTTCTNGCTGCTTTTTGGAAAATTTTCTATATACTTCTAATGGGCTTTTAAAATATGTGTAGCCACCAGAAATAGTCGCTTTATTTTAAAAGCTCACTGTTAGGGCGTGTTTGCTAATCTGACATCAGGGAAAAGTCAGGCTCAAATTTCATGCTTTGGAAAGCAATAAAAATCAGCACCTGGAAAGTCCAGGGGTGCACTGTTATTTAAAGCAGGTGTGTGGCTGAAGGGGCACAGTGCATCTGGGAAAGAAAATACAGGGTCTCNAAGGGCGGCCACTTTGGACAGGGCCCCTGCCCTCAGAGAACCAGCTTGATGGACCTCCGGTATTCACTGTCTTGAGGAGAAACATCACCATCTGTGGCTAGGATGGCAGTTCAAACCATTGCCTTCAAATCAAAAAACCCCCAACAACAGACCCTGTGTGTTTATGATTTCAAATACTAAGGGCATGACTATAAATCTTTTCCATGTTTAATTTTTTTTCCTTTGGCCAAGGTCTGGATCATGAAAAGAAATGCTGTATTCTATCAGAGAGACTGTTCCCAGGGCTGCGAAGTCCCTCTGGAGCAAATCCCCTGGAGTAATTTCTGGACTTCAAAACACTGACCACATACCAACCACTGATAACCCTCTGAACAGAACACGGCAGCATGGATGTCATCATCATCTGCAGGCAAAGGGCTAGTCCTGCAATCACATTGCCTAGGGAGCCAGTGTCCCTGCCTCTCGGAGAGAGTTTAATTCTAGCTCCATTTTACCCATAGCATTGACTTAACTCTGGAGTGTGCATGGTATCACTTCCAACTCTGCCAAAGCCATGCCTCCTTATGCATTGTAAAAGTCCCTTCCTATCTCCAATATATATGCGCTCTCTCTTTCTCTCTCTCTCTCTCTGTCTCTCTCTCTCTCAAGTGAGTGCACATATGAGTACACACACACACACACACACACAAACACACACACGCACACACACTGCACAGTTGCATATGTCATTGTCATGGAAAACCTATTTCATGGATGGAGATATACTCCTATCAGTGACAGACTGTATTTAAGGCAGGTCCAAAGCTCACTGCAGCTGAGAAATCAGAGTGAGGATGCACACTCCAACCTGCTGTCTCCACACNTGTTGATTCTGAATGAGGATGGATGGGTTAACCATTCTGGGATGGGGTGCCCTTTGACACTATTCAGGCCTTCTATAAAATGACAAGGTGAGGCAAGCTTGTGCCCAAGTCTCTTCCATATCCTCCCCAACCCTAAAATAGACCTCAAGAAAAAGTTATCTTTGACAAGTGATGTAAAACAGATCACGTAGACTTTCTTCTTGTGAGAGCCCTCAGGAGAGGTGAAATGTTGGTATTCAGTTCTGTGTTTCTGAATCTAGCACACATGGAGGAGAGCCTGTCCATCACTCACTCATGCTGAACTTTGGGTAGTTGGTTTGAGTCTCCCTCTCCCTAGTGCCTGTCATGCTCAAGGAGCCAGCAGATATACTGTTGTCAAGTGCTGATGGAAAGTCTGCTCCAACTGAGCCTTCCCAGAGTGAAAAAGTTGAAGAGATACAAAGAAAATGAGACCCTTAGCGGTTTCTTAGAAACGTTTTTAATTGAGCATGAAGGGTCTTAAATGCCCAGCATCTGTCTCTAGTCCCCCAAGCTTCGTGTTTAAGACTCGGGGCATCATCCAGCTCCATTGTCCCTCTTCCCATCTCTTCTTCACACCATCCCTTTATTCTTCATTCCAACCCCACACGGAGAGGGAGAACACTCATGATTTCTCTTTGACCCAAGGGATGATTCTGTCAAGTTAGTTCCATTTTCTTAATAGTTGGGAACAAATCACCAATCGTCAGAGCCCGACATCTAGTTCCGCTTTACAGCAGTAATAAAAAATAAAAGTCACACAGTGTGAACACTAGTGATGGCTAAGCTGTGTATTTTGGCTGCTAGAGGCTCAGGTTCTCAATTAATGATTTGGCAGATGGGGAAGTGGTGTGTGGGGAAGTGGTGTGTGTGTGTGTATGTGTGTGTGTGTGTGTGTGTGTG
>LZPO01076133.1:86883-97589 GCA_001675575.1 Neotoma lepida
TCAAGAGGAAGAAGATGATGGGGAGGAAGCAGGAGATAATCAAGAGGAAGAAGATGATGGGGAGGAAGCAGGAGATAATCAAGAGGAAGAAGATGGGAGAAGTAGAAGAGAAGAAGAGGAGGATGGAGAAGAGAAGGAGGAGGACTAGGAGAACATGGAGGGGGACTGGAGAAGGAAAGGACAAGATTGACTTTTATTTTCCAGTGAGTGTCTTNGAGAGACACACGCCCTTCCATTTGATCTCTAGAGAGTTGAGAACAGAAGTAAAGCAAGGTGGAACAGAATCTGTGTTGTCCTGTGTTCTCTAGGGTTTCAACGGCAGTAAGATTTGACGTCATACATTTAACCTCATTGTAGTCAGACTTTCTTTTGGACCACCAGCTGCCAGATAATAAAACAGAGACTTTTTATTAATTATGAAAGTTTGGCCTTAGCTTAGGCTAGTTCCCAATTAGCCCTTATAATTTAATTTAACCTGTTTATATTAATCTACGTTCTACAACATGGCTCATTACCTCTCCTCCATATCACATATCCAACTTGCTCCACTTCTTGCTGGCAAATTTCTACCTCTCTCATTCTTTGCCAGAGTTCCTATCTCTGCCCTGAAGTCTTGCCTATCCTCTCCTACCTAGCTATTGGCTGTTTAGCTCTTTATTAAACCAATCAGAAGGTACCTTGGTAGAGACACATCTTCACAGTGTATAAAAAGATTATCCCACAATACCTCAAAGCCCAGAAAAACACAAGCAGCTGGGGCTGAAACAAGGTAAACANTTCTTGTTCAGGAGCAGCCTCACTTCACTGTCAAACTTTGAGCTTCTCACATTCCTCATTTCCCAAACTTTACCCCCAAAAGTAAAGAGAGAAACCAAGAAGTCCTCAAGCTTATCTTACTCATTCAATTCCAAACAGACAGCCCTCATACATCCAGTTGGTCACACTCAAATCATAGCATACCTTGTTGACTGGAGCAGAGGACATGCTGGGAAATCAAGGCTTTGAGCTGGGCAAAATACCAAAAGGAATGAGAGAATGGATGAGGGGCAGTACCTAAGGATTCAGGACACAGCTCATTTTGTGTTTTTCCTCTATATAAACATGCCAATATGTGTGAGCGGGTGGGCCTGAGTAATGCCTGGAAGATCAGTCATTCACTTTCCAAAGCACACAGCCAGTTAACCCAGCCAGCACTCTGCAATAATTGTTAATAGTGTCTGATTAACCAATGGCCATTAAGTTGAGTCTTTAAGCTTCCATTTTCAGCCTTGGTCTATTCTTCACAGTTCAGTTTCCCAGCACTGAAGAAGTTAGAATAGTAAGCTGACAATCTTTGCAANCCAATAAAGAGTTAGGAAAAACATTGTAAGAAATAAATGAAACTAACTTAACATATACAAGTCACATTTAATCCTTTCTGCTCTCTGCCAGAATGCATATTAGCAATGGAACAGATAAGTGTTTCATAAACATGGTCTTGTGGCTACTAGCAGTCTTATGTGTCCTAGGTGGTCCTGTGGGCCAATTACCAAGATGTTCAAAAATATCAAATTGTGTTTTTAATTTATTTTAATTTTGTTGTTGAATTTAAATCCAAATCAATATTTTAAAACTGTAACCTCAGCCATGATCATTAATTTTGAGAGGATATTAATTNAAGAGTTNGGGTAGGGAAGGAGGTCCAGTGGGTGTTGCTTGGGATTCATGAAGCAAAGTTTTAAAAGGTTAGGAGGGCAGGGTCTATGCTCTTCAGCAGAGGGTGACTCATAGGACTATAATGTAACATGAATTGCTAAATGGTCTTATTAACAAAAAAAACTCCAGAGCCAGATATTGAGGTGAAAGCTGAAAGATCAGAGAAACAGAACAAGCCACAGCCAACCTCACCTCACCAACTCCTCAGCNGATCCTGTTTCCACAAATCCTCAGACTGCAAGCCTCTGAGTCCTCACCACTGAGGGTCTCAGTTGAACTGCTGCTTAGTTCCTGTCTCCTCAGGACTTATATACCATTCTCCACCCAGCCATGTCACTTCCTGGGATTAAAGGCATGTGTGCTTTCCAAGCAAAGGCATGAGATCTCAAGTGCTGGGATTAAAGGTGNGTGCCACTACTGCCTGACTCTGTTCCCAGTGTGGCCTTGAACTCACAGAGATCCAGACAGATCTCTGCCTCCCAAGTGATAGGATTANGGGTGTGTGCCACCACTGTCTGGCCTCTATGTCTAATCTAGTGGCTGGCTCTGTCCTCTGATCCCCAGATAAGTTTTATTGGTGTGCACAATATNTCACCTAAAATAGATAAAGAGACTAAAATAGATAATAAAGACTCAATAGTGAGCTTTATCTCAAACTGTGGGGAATGATGTAAGGACCAATGTGGTAAGATGGGTTGAATCTTTCATTGTGATTTGGAGTCATTTTGTTGATTATAAGAAGAGGACAATGGAGATAACTTGAACATGTAGCCAAGCTTGAAGATGAACATGTAGCCAAGCTTGAAGATGAACATGTAGCCAAAGTTGAAGATGAACATGTAGCCAAAGTTAAAGATGAACATGTAGCCAAAGTTGAAGATGAACATGTAGCCAAGCTTAAAGACCTTGATATCATTACTAGATGAGGGGAAAATGTGTTACACCAGGGGAGTTCACAACAAAGATCTTTGGGAATTAAGGTAATTTTAGGCATGTAACTTTTTCGGAGAAGCAGTTGTGCCAAACTCCCCATTAGTTGGTTCAGGCATGTCCAATCTGTGACCCACAGGCCACATGAGGCTGAGGAGAGNAACGAATGCAGACCAACACAAAGTCATAACCTTATTAAACATTATGAGATTTGGAGTGGTTTTTTCATAATGGACTGTGTGGTTCTTGGGTGTGAACTTTGTAGGTACACCATGTCAACATGTTAAAAGCCTGGATACTCCTGGCCACTAGTCAGCTTTTGCTGCATGACATGCTTCTAATATTGTCCAACTCTGCTTTAATTCTGGATTTTCAGAATGATTTTGTAATTCCAACTTGGATTTATAAGTGAATATCAGCCAGAAGAATCAGGAATCCAAGTTTATTCTCATGTACACAATTAGTTCCAGACCATTCTGCGCTAATGAGAGCCTGTCTCAAAACATAAAAAAAATGTGTATCAATCTTTGACTGATACACACACACACACACACACATGCACAGAGCTTGGCACATGGGCTTCAAAGTTATTTACTTTTAGTTCATTCTTCGAATGATTCATAGAGCTTCAATGAACACCTAACTAGTGCTAGACAATGTATGAAAATCTGGGGACTCTATGGCTGTTTTTTAGAGAATAAATTTCCATGAATCAAATTTTTAACACATGAATAAATAAAATGATGGTCACCTGAGTCATAGATGACCAGCCTAGTTTACTTGATTCTGTGAAGCCCTTCCTGAAATAGGGTTTCTGTCTTCTGTCAGATCACCTGAGAGTGAACTTCTTCAAAAGCAAAACCCAGAACAAGCTCTTGGATACAGCAATAAAAGGCAGGAATAAAATAGATCAGAGAAGGGGATAAATTTGGTTACCACTAGTAGAAAAGAATAATTGTCTTGTAAAAGCTCTAAAGACACTTTGTAAAANGCACATCTGCATGGCTTGCCAGGGGAAATAACAGAAAATCATTTCCCCAAGAGCTCACATCTCAGGTTGGGCAACGTTATCATCTCTGGAACAGTAACTCTCTGAGCTTCCAGAATCTGCATGCATGAGTGTCAAGGCCAAGGCCAGGAGTGGTCCTGCCATCCCATCAAGGAAGCCCGAGCAGCCAACATTACCCAACAAAGATCAAGTACACAGCACCTTNAAAACATATCTAGTGAAGTGTCAAAAGCCCCAAGGTACTGGTTGTAACAAAGACACTTGTGGCTTTCAATGTTTGCAGTAAGATGATTCNAGGAAGATTTGGAAAATAGTACACATCATAAATGGCTCTATGCAATTTTGTGATGATGGCTATTATTAGGNTATGATGATGATCTTAGTTCCTAGAACCAGAACATCTGGCATGATCAGCTGCCATCTCTTCTACCACCACTTCCAGCAACTCTGACCATCACCCTCACCAGTTCATNCCAACCACTTCTATCACTGCCTTCATNGCCATCACCACCACTATGACAACCAACTCTACCATCACAACCACCACTACCATTACAATCACCACCATCATCACAACCACTACCATCACCACCACTAATTCCATCACCACTCCTTCTACTACCTCCACCATCATCACCATCATCACCTCTATAGCCACTACTAACAACATACTATCTTTACTACCACAACCACCACCAACCTCACCACCTCCCACCACTATTGTATCCATCACCATCACCACCACTACTTCCGCTGTCATAACTCCTCCCCCTTCTCCACCACCACCTTGATTACCTCCACTGATACTTTCCAATAATATCATTTCTATTGCATGATTCATAGTTTTGTGGTAACAAACTAGGAACTGTTTATTGAGGTTCCAATGAACTGGCAAGTAGTAAAAAGGATCATTTTGGTTTTATGATCTTACTAGGTAGAGTCTTCAGAGCCAGGTCTGNAGTTTACTATCTTTATCACGCCCTCTGCTGCAGTGATTGACAGAGCTGTCAACAGTGACAGCTAAGCCAGATTGCTTGAGCACGAGGCAGAGTACCCATCCTTGAAGAGCCAGATCACATGGGACTGAGAATCCAGCACACCCAGGCTGGTGCTTTTTTTATCCAATCNCTCTGGCTTTGCTCTGCTGTGGCATGATTAGCAGATGCCTCTTCTCTCTTCNCTGCTCAAACNAAGTGCCAACTTCCTGCCGTGACTGTGTAGAACAATTGGTTGCTTTAATGTGTACATTTCCCCCTTAACTGATTGATATTTATTTTCTGCTGCACAGATCACGANAGGGAAGTTGACTCCAATTGGCTCAGTCTCTTCAGCTNAGGAGTTCNTAATTCCATGTACTGTTTTGTAAATGGTGGTTCTCTCCAGCCTGCCAATTCCTGGATGACCACTCAGAGCTTTATATTAATTATAAATGCTTGGCCAGTAGCTCAGGCTTATTACTAACTAGCTCTTACATTTAAATTAACCCATAATTCTTATCTATGTTTAGCCACTGGGCTTGGTACCTCTTCTCAGTATGATATTCTCATCTTGATTCCTCTGCATCTGACTGGTGATTCTCTCTGACTCCGCCCTTCCTCTTCTCGGCATTCTTAGTTTGGTCACCCCACCTATACTTCCTGCCTGGCTACTGGCCAATCACCATTTTATTAAACCAATTCGGTGACAAATCTTTTACAATGTACAAGGGGATTTTTCCACAGAACTGCTTTACATAAAGGCTCCTTCTGAGCAAGGATTAGTGAATCACGATGAGATCTTCTTGCCCAGCACAATGTTCTATTTATATTAACTAGGCAATAGTATAGTTCATACTGTGCACATGGACTTGTAGGTAAAAACAGAAGGCCTAGAATGTACATTGCACAGGAAAGAGGAGGCAGGGCTCCTGTTAGACATGGGGCCAGTGGCAGTTGGCTCACATGGAGCTGCTGCATTTTTAACATTGGAGATGCCCTGGTGGAAGCTCACTCTCCAGCATTATTGAGATTTTAAGCTGCTAGGCTATCCTAGAGCAGAAGTTCCAAGCTCACTTTGAGTTTCATATTGCATCATGGTGTGTTTTTGAAATGTTTAGATTGATTTTTTTAAATGAGAATTTCCTCCATCTTGTTTTAAGTGTAGATCATGCCCTATATTTTGGAGTCTTACACATCTAACTGCAATATTAAGTTTTGACTGAACAGGATCGAACCTGCCGTGTGAACACTGGGTTCTCCTGCCTCTGTACATTCCATCCATTTCCCTTTTCTTCCATATATTTTTTTGTTCGTTGTTTTCTCCTGTTGATGCATCCACAAGACAAGAAACACCCAGGACCACAGCCATCACAAGCTAAGGGCTTTCCAAGAATACACAGTGGTAGGCAAATTGATCTCTCAGTGGGTCTTTGAAGACCCCAAGAGCTTCAGCTTCTAATTGAGACAACATAGACATGGGTTTTCTCACTTGTAATCTGTGACACAGCTTTGCTTTGGGTCCTATGATCACCACCAACCCCAGGCTATGGGTTGCATTGTATTCCAAGAGGCTTACCTAAGCCCTGGTTCCCAGAACCTCAGAATGTGATCTTATTCAGAACTAAGCTAATTTAAATGGAATTAGTTAAGATGAGGCTATACAGGAGGAGGATTGGCCAGAACTCAATAGTACCACCTCCAGGTGGAAACACAAAGTCACCAGAAAAGCGTTTTATGAAGATGAGGAAGAAATAGGAGTGGTAGTATATCCAAGGACACCAGGAAAAGGCTTGTGAAGATGGAGGGTTAAGTAGGAGTGATGGTGTGTCTACAAATTGGGGAACCCCAAGGGCCAGTGGTCCTTATCAGCAGCTAAGAGAGCACAGGGCAGAATCTCCATGGGAGATTCCAAAAGGATGTAACTTGGCCAATGTCTGCCTCTGCCTTCTGGCCTCCAGCATTGGAAGAGAACTATTGTTTTCTGCTCAAGCCACATGTTTGGTGTTAGATTTTATGTGAGTGCTGGGAAACTAATACACCCTGTTTTGTGCCTTCTCTTGGGCTCTTTTCCTTCCTTTTTTTTTGTCCAATTTTGATGTGTTAGTTTTTATTTTATTATTATCCCTTAAAAGCTTGTTTGCTTTCTAATGAGAGACAGAGAGGGGGTAGACCCAGATGGGAGGGAAGGTGGGGAGGAACTGGGAGGAGTAGAGGGAGGGGAAAATGTAATCAGGATATAATATTATGTGAGAAAAAAACTACTATCAATAAAAGGGAAAAAAGAATATCAACTGGTGCAGCTGGGAGGTGGTTCAGCAGTGAAGAGGCCTTGCTGCTCTCCATAGGACCCACTGGGTTATGTTCCTGGAACCCATGTCAGACAGCTCATCATTGCTTGTAACCCCAGCTCCAGGGGGATCTAATGCCTTCTTCTGGCTTGTGTAGGCACTGCACATAGGATGATATACATTCACACAGAACACATACACATAAATAAAAATAAACATTTAAAAATAATATAAATTGGATCTTCTCAATAATGTGCATGTTTGGAACCTGTATGCTGTCCTGTTCCCTTCTGTATTCTGCCTGTTGTAGATACCAGAACATTCTAAGTTTACATAGTTTGGATATGTGCAGTTTATTGCAGTAGAGGACATTTGGATAGAGAAAATATGTGTAGAACCATAAGGATCATTTGGCATATGTCTAATGTAATGTGTGATATTAGTTTTGTGGTCTGAGCTTGTTTTATTTTCCCAACTCAGAAGCTGCATCTGGTGAGGACTTCCATCCTGTCCTCCAGACAGTATCCAAGTCCCTATCTTCATAATAAGTTAAGTTGCCCTGCTCATCCTTATATGACCCAGTAACCCCATTACAGTGGACTCTCACAACCCTGTGGCATGCTCTCTCTCCTCAGGAATAACAGCATGTATAGAAGTCTATAACCGGGGCTTGCCTCTCTGGACCGTTCACAACATATATTCCCTTTGCTGTGTCAGCCCTGGGCACTGCCGTCTCTCCCACCTGCCGGCCTCTTTATTCCTGCAATTTGCCCTCGTGCTGAATCAAGNATGTTTGTATATACATATGTGCATTTATGCTTTATATCTGTATAGCATATACAGATGATTTTTTTCCTTTTTGACTCAATTAAATTCAACCCTTCCCCACACATGCACTGTGGTCTGAATGCAAACTTTTCCCCATAGCTGCANGTGTTTAAATACTTGGTCCTCAGATGGTAACTGGGAAAGTTGTAGAGTCTCTAGAAGGTGGAGCCTTGCTAGAGGAAGTAGATCAACAAGGGTAGGTCTTGAGGGTTGATAATGCAACACTACTTCCTGCCCACTCTTACTTCCAGAGTGTAGACACGGTGTGAACACAGTGCGACACCTGTTTAGNCTTCTGCTACCATGTTTCCCTGACATGGTGAGCTGCAGCCCTTAACCCTGCACCAAAATAAATCCTCCTTCCCATGAGTTTCTTTTTGTAATGTATTTGATCACAAAAGGAAAAATAGCCCATCCTATGTTCTTTTTCCTTGGGGTCTCTTTTGCATCCTCACAGATCTGTGTCTACCATCAATACCATACCTGTCCTGGATCATTACACGCTGATACCTTCCAATTCCTGTTTATTTAACAGGTATTAGATTTGTGGGAAAGGAGAGAGTGCTTCTTCTCATACACAGGGCTGAGCAGGGTCATCATCACACAACATTTAATGTTTTTATAAGAAAGTTTCCCAGGACAAGCCTGTTTGTGCTGTTTATACTCCTATGGGTACCGTGGAGCCTGAGACAGAATCTAGCACTTCTGTGAAATCAGTGTAAATCTCTATCAGTCTCCCAGTGGAAGGAATCAAATTAAGATAGAGTGGGATAACGTCAGCAGACGCTATACATTTCCGATGTAAAAAGTATAGTTTTAAAATGATAAAATTAGCATGCAAGGAAAATGCTTGTATTGTCTGACATGCTTCCATAGAAGCCGTCTAGGATAAGCAAATGGCTCTCTACTCAGTAGAACCTTTGTTAGGAATAAGCACACACAGATTTTGGAAGTGTTTAGAGANTGCCTTGTAGAAGTGTGGTTCCTGCCTCTATCAATTCAGATTAACACAGCTTTAGCTTTCTTCTTTCCAAACCCTGCACTTCCTGGGATAATACTGCATAGAAGTAGATGCCCAGGNTTGGTGTGTAGGGTCTAACCTTTAGGGCAGNCTGTGGGAGGGNAACGAGGGTCTGTTCCTTTTGCCTCGGGTCCCCACAGAGAAGGAGTATTCCAGTGAGTGCTCTCTCCACAGCTACACAATGGCTGATTCTTCGTGCTTCCTGGGCTTACTTCTTGCTTCCACAAANCTGCTCACTATGAGCCTGGGAATCAGCTGCATGGTGAGGGAAGTGTTCCTTCTCAGGGGCCTTTGCTGCTCTATGCCCTGACCTCCTTGGTGATTATCACCAGAGACTGGTAAAGCAGGCTGAAGAGGTACAGGTCAATGTCCACACAAGCGGTGACTCTTCACCTGGCTAAGGTAGCTGCGGAATGAACTGGGCTCTCAGCTGCTAGGTAAANGCAGGCTGTTCAAAACTAACTCCCATATGAAGGAGGCTCTTGTTGGGAATGAAGAGTATAACTGAGATTTTTATGTTATAAACATATAATACAGTTATTATGTTAAGCAAGTGTTGCTCTCAGGAAGAGATCCAAACTCATTAGGGAGGCCATGAAAGGTCCTGCAGATTTCCCAACTTGGACCTGGCTTCTGTGGCCACTCCTACACTATCCTCCAGAGAAACTAAACCAATGGCTTTTGGCCAAAAGTGTAGCTTTAGCCCTTCCTCTCCCTTTCAATACCCTTCTCAAGGCATGTTTCCCCTTCAGCTAGCAGAGCTCATGCCTTTCCACCTTTGGAGTCCTTGCATTCTATAATGTCCTCCTGGAGCTCCCAAAACATGCGTGTGATCCTTTGGATTAATGCCTAACCAGGCACTTGCTGCTTAGTCTTTCTGTTAATTTGTCTATTCTGTCCATTGGTCCTGTAGATTGATTGTGCTGTCCCCAGCACTCTGAACAGTATCCAACCAGAGTAGGTATTGATTAGTATATTACAAAATTGAGAAGTCTGCCCTCTTCCCCTCAGAGAGTTTCCTCAAACTACATCTTCCTATAATGAACATCATTGCAAATGGGGGTGTCGGTGACTCGCCGTGTTTAAGGTCAAATGACTTCAAAGGAAAAGGGTGAGAAGAAGGTCAGATTGAAAAGCAAAACAAGANCCAAGATGTTGGGTTCCAAGTAAGCCTGCGCCTCTGGCCACTCTCCCCAGTACCCTTGACCCAGCTGAGTATGACTTGCTCTGGAGACCAGAAAGGAGCAAGTCGAGCAGTTGAGCATAAAGGCCTGGCTTAAACCAGAGTATCTGCTTCAGTACAGTGACCCCAAATGTTTAACGCACACTGAAGATCCTGCCTTGATTCTTTGGACCTATGCAAGATCAGCAAATATTTTATTAATTTCAGAGGCACTCCCAAGAACTCACTTTTAGGAGCTGTAGTGGCATTTGGGCCCCTCATCCTCTGGCATTATGTTTTCAAGACAGACAGGGACAGAAAGGACAGACTTACCCAGGAAGGAAAATTGGACCAAACATTTAACCTCTCCTATTAAGTTTGGCAAGGATGACTCTATTCTTGCATAAATAAATCTTCTATTAATCACTGAAGAAGCAAAACTTAATCTCAAATGTGTTTCCATTGTCAGTTAAGTGGGAATCTCATACGATAACATTTCTTGCCCTCACAGAATCTTGGTGAGGGTACAAGAGATAACTCCCAGTAAAGACTACAGTAGAATTCTTGGTAGAAAGTAAACATTACATGTTGGTTTAAGGAAAAATAGTATAATGGAGGCTTAGGGGTCATTTGTCACAGCCTCATCCTGCCCGTGAAGGAAGGGCTTCAGCTGAGGTCAGATCCCAGTCTCTGGCAGAGCACCCATGAACTCAAATAGCCCTCTCCTGGTCTGCACAGTCCTCATGTTCTTCCAGTGGAGGTGATCCCTGCCTCTCTCCTGGTCTGCACAGTCCTC